>CAUYPK010064030.1:0-104960 GCA_963574355.1 Loris lydekkerianus | reverse complement strand
GATGTTCTTCCTCTGGCTATGCTCTGTCCCCTTGCCTTCTCAGTAGCTGGGATTATACGACGCCCACCACAACGTCTGGCTGTTTTTGATGTTAGTAGAGACGGGGTCTTACTCTGGCTCATTGCTGTTGGTATTGGTCTCAACCTCTGAGCTCAGGTAATCCACCTACCTCGGCCTCCCACAGTGCTGGGACTACAGGCGTGAGCCACCACGCCCAGCCAGAGTTTTAGCTTGTTGTGAGCTAGGCTGATGCTATGGCACTCTAGCCCCAGCAACAAAGTGAGACTCTTGTCTCATGAAAAAAGAAAAAAAAATCTGATTAAAACATTACTTCCCTGTGTTGCCCAGGCTGGTCACAAAGTTCTGGCCTTCAGATCCTCTGCCTCAGACTTCTGTAGTGCTGGGATTACAGCCATGAGCTACTTCTGGCCAATACCCAATTGTTTAACAGGGATTACCTCTAGGAGAGGTACAACAGTCACTGTAGTAATAACAACTAGTGTCTATAAAATGCCGACTGCGCTAGGAACCATTCTAACCTCTTTATGTGACTTAATTCATTTACTCCTCATAGTTGGGAATTCTCACCAACTCCACTTTCAAAGAAGGGAAAACAGAGACATGACTTACAGTCACACAGCTTGTAATTAGTGGAGCCAGGATGGGAACTCAGGGGCTCTTTAGTTCTCTGAGAGACTTAATTCTGCTGTTTCCCATGAAAAAGGGTCCTTTTTTTCCTTAAGTGTTTTTAGATGTCTTAACTTCAACTGGCATATCACTGCTTTTGCATCAGCAAAAATATAATACTTTTTAACAGAAAAGTTAAGAGATCATCATGAGTCACAGTACTTGAGGAGTATAGCCCTGCTGTGCCCTGAGGTGAGGGTGCAGCTGGAGGTGCCACTGAGAAGTGACAGGGTACTCTGGGTTGGGCTGAGCTGAGAGGGCAGTGGTTGCCCCAGGCTCCCAGGGTGGTCAGGGTCCTGAGACACTCAATCTCAGCTAGTTCCTGGGTTTCAGGCCCTAGGGCAGTGGGGGTGAGCCAGTTGTAGGGGAAGCAGGGGAGTCAAAGGACATCCAGGGTGAGTGCAGGGGTTGGGGGTGGGGCTGCTGCTTCTGGGAGGGGGGCCTCTAGGAAATCCTGTCCACCACCCAGGGGGAATATAGGGAAGCCATCTACCCAGAGGCCTCTGTCAGTCTACTTCATCTCATTCAGAGGTCCCTCATAGCTGGGGTCAGTGCTGTGCTTTGCCTAGGGTGTGACCAACTGGGCACTCCCACTGGTGGCTTCAGCCTCTCTGGTTGCCAGGGTCAGACCAGCTCCCACACCTCCACCCTGGGCAGGGCCAAGGCCTGCATTCATGGGTGTGAGGTGCCCAGGGGCTGGGGAGGTGTAGTAGTGTGTCTATGGGCCTTAATGTAGGATTTTGAGTTGTATGTGTTGAGAGGAAGGGGACTGTCTATATCTAAAAGGACTTCACAGGTGGTGCCTGTGGCTCAGTTGAGTAGGGCACTGGCCCCATATACCGCGGATGGCGGGTTTGAACCCGGCCCTGGCCAAACTGTAACAAAAAAAATAGCTTGGCATTATGGTGGGCGCCTGTACTCCCAGCTACTCTGGAGACTGAGGCAAGAGAATCGCCTAAGATTCTCCAAAGAATTCTTCCCAAGAGCTGGAAGCTGCTATGAGCTGTGAGGGCACAGCATTCTTATCGAGGGCGATAAAGTTGAGACTCTGTCTCTAAAAATAAATAAATAAATAAATAAATAAATAAATAAATAAATAAACAAACAAACTTTAGGGGTGGTGGGAGGCAGTATAGGGTCTTTGAATTGGTGAGTGTGGGTGTTAATTAGAAATGGACAAATAATGCACATTGTGTGTGGGCGGCACCTGTGGCTCAAGGAGTAGGGTGCCAGCCTCATATATCAGAGGGGGCAGGTTTGAACCTGGCCCCAGCCAAAAACTGCACACAAAAAAAAAAAAAAGAAAAGAAAAAAAGTGCACATTGTGGGGCTGTGGTACCGAGGAAGCTTGTTTATCTTTTGGTATTTGATTGTTTTCTGCAAGGCTGGGGGTAGGTGGGTCAGCATTTTGGTTTGGCTGGTGTTTGAGTGTGATCATTACTGTATAAGTGTAAATATGTGTTGTGTTTGGTGTGTTGCAGTGTAAGCACGTGTATCTGTGTGTTGTGTGTATTGAGGGATTACTGTGGATGTACAGATTAGAGTGTGGTTCTGTTAGCTGTGACAATTGGGTGTTTTGACCTATTGCTTCCTTGGTGTATATTTTGTTTGGTGTGTTGTCTGTGCCAATTATGCAGATATGGTGTTTTGGTTGTGTTCATTGAGGCTAGCATGTTGATTACACATTATGGAATATCATACATTGAGCATTTTGGCAGGTTGCTCTGTTGGTTGTGTGTACTGGTGTGTTGCTGTCAAATTTGATTTTTCAATTGTGTCAGTTGTATGTATTAGTGCTGTGTTGGTTGTGTGGGATGTACATTTATATATTGCTGTATGGATGTGTGCAGCCGTGTGTGTGTGTGTGTGTAACCCTGCAGATTTGGCCTGTACCCAGTACCCTGAGATGGACGATCCCTGAGCCTTGACTCTGTCCCTCCCTTTCGTGGCTGGAGACTAGGGCAGCAGTGGCCCTTTGTCCAGCCACAGGAAGGCCCCACCCCCATCCATCTGCAGGAGACCCAGGGAGGGGCCCAGACTGGCAGGCTCCATCCTCCCGTCCATTGTTCTGGGGCCTCTTTGGAAAACAGGATGAGAGGCAAAAAGGTGGACCCAGGCCTAGACCCCACACTCCCTAAAAGTACCCAGGAAGGAGGGCTGGCGACAGTCCCATTTTGCAGATGGGGAAACTGAGGGCCAGAATGGAAAAGGGACTTAGCAGGGGTTTCACTGCCTATTAAGGGCAGAGAGCTTAAAGTCTCCACACTGTTCATGTGCCCATCCACAGCCTCCTGCTGAGTTTGGGCAATAGAGAAATGAGACTTCTGGAAGGACACAAAACTGTCCATTCTGGTCCCCTTTTCTGAAAGCTTACCATGTACTAAGTACTCTGGGTAGGGTCAAATCTTATCCCTATTTTGCACATGAGGACCATAAGGCAGCAATTCATTATTCAATAGACATTACTCCAAACATCAATCTGTCCTAAGTGTTGTTATGTGACCTGAGCCAATTGCTTACGTTCTCTGGGCCAGGCCCTAGCTCCAGGATACAGCAGTGACCAAAAGGACAATGGTTCTTTTTTTGTTTTTGTCACCCTCAGTAGAATGCTGTGGCATCACAGCTCACAGCAACCTCAAACTCTTGGGCTTAAGCAATTCTCTTGCCTCAGCCTCCCAAGTAGCTGGGACTACAGGCACCTGCCACAATGCCTGGCTTTTTTTGTTGTTGTTGTAGTTGTCATTGTTGTTTGGCAGGCCAGGGCTGGGTTCGAACCCGCCAGCTCTGGTGCATGTGGCTGGTGCCCTACCCACTGAACTCACGTGCCAAGCCAGAACAGTGGTTCTTGCTCTCTTAATGCTCACAGCCTGGGGAGGGAAGAGGGAGCAGGGAAGGGATGATACACAAGAAAACAAAGATTATTTCAGATGGTAATAAATTCAATGAATAATGAAGAGCAGGGTTATATGAAAGAAGTAGGGTGTGTCGGAGAATGCCTTAGAGAAGGTGACTTTTGACCTGAGACGTTTTAACAAAGATCTAGGGTCGATGAGTGTTCTAGGCAGAGGGAACAGCCAGGGCAAGAGCCCTGAGGCAGGACCAAGCAAGTTTAAGTTTAAGACAGAAAGCCATGTAGCTGGTGAGAGAAAGGGTAGGAGATGCAATGGTGGCGGTAGGCAGGGGCCCTGAGCAAGGGAAGGGGGCTGGGCACACAGTTCTGGTAGGGGGGAGTACTCTCCTGTTACAAGAGGGGAGGTGGGGACAGCCAGAGCCAAAGGTCTCTCCCCCGCAGCTCCAGCAGTCCCAGCCCAGAGGCGCCGGCCTGGCGGCTGGAAGACTGCACTGTGGGCACATCTGGGGAGCAGCTGCCGGGCCAGAATGGGTCACGTGGCACCCAGCAGGACCGCCCTTGAGTCTACAAGGCCAGACTCCCGGGAGGGGCAGAGGGGAACATACTGGATGTAAATACACGTCAAGAAGGCTGCACTGTGCAGCACTGGACATGCACACACGCAGCCTCCGCCTCACCTCCCAGCTGTGCGATCTGAAGCAAGTCACTCTAGGAGTCAGTGGCTTCAGTTGTAAAGTGAACACGATATTACTGCTTATTCCATGGGCTATTTATTTCTCATTCAACAAATATTCATTCGGTGTGTCCCATGTGCCAGGTACTGCAATAGGCTCTGAGTCACAAAATGTGGTCCCTCCCCTCCCAAGCTCCACTATCTCAGGTTAATACTTGGAACCACATCTGACATTCAGGGAGTCATGAGTAAACATGAACCATTTGCCTGGAGCCCTGAGGGTCACCCGAGGCACCCTGGAAAGCAGAAAGGTAGTTGTAATGACAGAGAAATTCTATTAAGAAGACATTCTTGCTCATCACCAGTGCTGTGGTCAGCTCTTGGCATGGCATATTTTACCTTCACAACCACACTATGAAGGCAGAAGAGCACTGCTCCAGTTTACAGATGAGAAAGACTGAGGCCCAGTTTATCAGTGGTGGAGCCAGGATTTCAAGACGCCAAGGGCTAGTCCCTTTTCCTGTCTGGGCTCCAGTATACCCTGCTGTGAAATGAGGCATTTTAATAATACAGCTGCTACCAGCCCCAAGCAGCAGCTGTGAAATCAAATGGTGCCAGGAACATGAAAAGGGCTTCCTAAAAGATAACAGCATGGTGGGTTGAGAGAGTGTGGGGTTCACTGAAAGAGCCCTCCACGTATCCTGGTCACCAAATGAGGGCTCTGTTTTCTTGAGCTGACCCGGGTAAGGAAGACTGGGAGGAAAATACTCACTAAATTCACACTACCAAGAAGACGACCAGAAAAATGCCCATTTTGATATCAAGATAAACAGGCAGTCATTATCTAAACTCCTTGTCAGGCCTTAAAAATGTAAGAGATTAGGCTTGGCGCCTGTGGCTCAAAAGGCTAAAGCGCCAGCCACATACACCTGAGCTGGCTGGTTTGAATCCAGCCCGGGGCCCGCCAAACAACAATGATGGCTGCAACTAAAAAACAGCCAGGCATTGTGTTGGGCGCCTGTAGTCCCAGCTACTTGGGAGGCTGAGGCAAGAGAATTGCTTAAGCCCACGAGTTGGAGGTTGTTGTAAGCGGTAATGCTACAGCACTCTACCCAGGGTGACAGCTTGAGGCTCTGTCTCAAAAAAGAATGTAAGAGATTTAAAACCAGGGTCTAGGCTCAGCACTTGTAGCTCAAGTGGCTAAGGTACCAGCCACATACAACAGAGCTGGAAAGTTCAAATCCAGCCCAGGCCTGCCAAACAACAATGACAACTACAACCAAAAGATAGCCAGGTGTTGTGGTGGGCGCCTGTAGTCCCAGCTACTTAGGAGGCTGATGCAAGAGAATCGCTTAAACCCAAGAGTTGGAGGTTGCTGTTAGTTAGGACACCACAGCACTCTAGCCAGGGCAACAGCTTGAGGCTCTGTCTCAAAAACAAAAACAAAAAAAGACAAACAACAACAACAAAAAAAACAGTGTCTAGGGCAGCGCCTATGGCTCAGTGGGTAGGGCGCCAATCTCATATACCGAGGGTGGCAGGTTCGAACCTGGCCCCGGCCAGCTAAAACAGCAGTGACAACTGCAACAAAAATAACTGGGTGTTGTGCTGGGCACCTGTAGTCCCAGCTACTTAGGAGGCTGAGGCCAGAGAATCACTTAAGCCCAAGAGTTGGAGGTTGCTATGAGCTGTGACACCATAGCCCTCTGAGTGCAACAAAGTGAGACTGTCTCAAAAAAAAACAAAACAAAACAAAACAAAACAAAAAAAAACAATGTCTAACAGAGTACTGGACATTTCTGGACTGAAATGAAGCCAACTCTTCTCCATAGGCCTGGGATGAATGTATATGTAGGGAAATTCATTTCAGATGGGAAGTCTGAGAGTAGCACACTGAAAAGAACATTTCATGCAGTCTGTAAGCTTGAGGCAAAACTGTAACCAACTAGGTCCCAGGGCCCTGGCCTGGAGTTGAGCAGATGCAATGACGCTCCACTGTTAAGCAAGCACCTACTTGTGCTCGCAAGTGCTTTGCAAGCCTCATCTCCATGATTCTTGCAATAACCAAAGGAGGTAGGAACGTTTGTCATTTTGCTGATGAGGAAGCAGTGGCTCAGAAAGCTGAAGGGTCTTACTCCAGGTCACACAGTAGAATAAGGATTTGAATCCTGAGCTGTTGGATCCTAGGCCTCAGCCCTTTAAGCTATTCTGCAGCTGACTGTTTCTCCCACAATGTCAAAGCAGTTCATTTGCCAACCACCTGTGTCCCACACATACCTCCATTTCAGCCATCTCTCCTTGTGCCATTCCTACCTGGGAACCTCTCTGATTTCTTCCAAGACACAACTTATCCTTTCTTTGTGTTTCTAAGGCAGCTAGCAGGAAATATTCATCATACAGTGCTCATGTGAGAGCAGTTCCTACCCAAGGCCTTGGTGGCTAGCACAGCACTTGTCAGGAAGTGGATGGTCAACAATGTTTTTTGTTTGTTTTTTTGAGACAGAGTCACCCTTGGTAGAGTGCTGTGGCGTCACAGCTCACAGCAACCTCAAACTCTTGGGCTTAAGTGATTCTCTTGCCTCAGCCTCCCAGGTAGCTCAGCCCCTCCCACAATGCCCAGCTATTTTTTTTGTTGCGGTTGTTTAGCTGGCTCAGGCTGGGTTCAAACCTGCCACCCTCAGTGTTTTGTGACTGGTGCTGTAACCACTTTGCTCCGGGTGCCGAGCAGAGCTGATGGTCAAGAATGTTAAGTGCACTTAATTATTTGGGGTCCTAATTGTCCCTTGATTTATTCCTCCCCTATTTGTCTGCAAAGTATTCTTGGCATTCTACCTCACTGAGACCAGCAGTCAGGCCTGGAGGGAGGGAAGGAGGTATACCAAACATTTGGAGTTGGCTTTTTTTTTGTTTGTTGAGATGGAGTCTTACTTTGTTGCCCTCAGTGGAGTGCCATAAGTTACAGCAACCTCAAAATCTTGGGCCCGGACCAGGCACAGTGGTTCATGCCTATAATACTAGCACTCTTGGAGGCTGAGGTGGGCAGATCACTTGAGCTCAGGAGTTCAAAAACAGTCTGAGCAAAAGTGAGACCCTCATTTCTAAAAATAGCTGGATGTTGTGACAGGTGCCTATAGTCTCAGCTACTCAGGAGGCTGAGGCAAGAGAATCACTTGAACCCAGGAGTTTGAGGTTGCTGTGAGATATAACAACATGGCACTCAACACCGGGGTGACTGAGACACTGTCTCAAAAAAAAAAGGCTTGGCGCCTGTAGCACAGTGGTTACGATGCCAGCCACATACACCAAGGGTAGGAGGTTCGAACCTGGCCCAAGCCAGCTAAACAATGATGACAACTGCAACAAAAAATAGCCAGGTGTTGTGGCAGGCACCTGTACTCCCAGCTTCTTGGGAGGCTGAGGCAAGAGAATTGCTAGAGCCCATGAGTTCAAGGTTGCTATGAGCTGTGACACAACAGCACTCTATGGAGGGCGACATAGTGAGACTCTGTTTCAAAACAAACAAACAAACAAAAAAAAAAAAACTTTTTGGGCTCAAGCGATCCTCTTGCCTTAGGCTCCCTAGTAGTTGGGACTACAGGTGTGCAGCATAACACCCAGCTAATTTTTCTATTTTTAGGAGAGACAGGGTCTCACTCTTGCTCAGGCTAATCTCCAACTCTCAAGCTCCAGAGCTCCACTCACCTTGGCCTCCCAGAGTGCTAGGATTACAGGAGTAAGGCACTTTGCCAGGCCGGGAGTTGGCTTATTATTATACAAAGTATACATTAATACATATCTGTTTAAAAAACATATTCCAAAAATAATGGATTGTTTTCTCTTGGCTTTAGTGCCATTTTCTTAGAAATCTCCATGCCCTCAGAGCCAAGTTGAGGAAGACACAAATGCACAAGCTAAAACACAAAAGAAGAAAGATGAGGCACAGGTCCAAGGAAACCACTAGCTTGTGCACACATGGAGGCCACAGAGGCAAAAACATGGATGCCAGAGGCTGGGGATACAAGTTGCTGGACTGCTTGGTACTGTCTAGAACTTGTCTGGCAATGAATCTAGAACTTCCATCGCCATCCAATCACCAAGACCACCTCTAAGAGCCCACCTTGCTCGTATCAAAAGAGTCCCTGTTGGTCCTCTGCCCTGGATATTCTAAATTAGTTCTGCTCTCAGTTGTGACCAAGTGTAACAAGTACATAATAAACCATGTATTCTGCTATTTTAGCTAAAGAATAAAAGAAAGAAGGCTAAGCGTGTAGTGCCAGCTACTTAGGAGAACGAGGTAAGAGGATAATCACTGCACCCCACGATTTGGAGTCCAGCCTGGGTATCACACCAAGACCCTATCTCAAAAAAAGAAACAAAGACATAAAAAAGAATGGATCATACACCCAAATGTAATTAAAATTGTAAAACATATGGGAAATATAGGAAAAAATCTTTGTGGTCCTAGGTTGAATGAAGATGTCTTTTTTTTCTTTTTTTAAAAATTGAGATAGAGTCTCACTCAGTCACCATGGGGTTGAGTGCCACAGCATCATAGCTCACAGCAACCTCAAATTCTTGGGCTTAAGCAATCCTCTTGCCTCAGCCTCCCAAGTACCTGGGACTACAGGTACCTGCCACAACACCGGGCTAGTTTTTCCAATTGGAGATATGGGGTGTTCTTTTTCTCCGGCAAGTCTTGAACACCTGAGAGTTCCCAGAATGTTAGGATTACAAGCGTGGGCCACCTTTCCTCTGACAAGCAGTGGTTTTCTTAGATGATAATAAAAGCAAGATCCACTAAAAACACTGGTAAGTTGGTCTTTTTTTTTTTTTTTGAGACAGAGTCTCAAGCTGTTGCCCTGGGTAGAGTGCCCTGGCATCATAGCTCACAGCAACCTCCAACTCTTGGGCTCAAGAGATCCGCTTGCCTCAGTTTTTTTTTTTTTTTTTTTTTTTTTGCTTGAACCCAGGAGTTTGAAGTTCCTGTGAGATATGCTGTCACGGCACTCTATCAAGGGTGACAAAGTAAGACTGTCTCAAAAAAAGAAATGAAAACTAGCTTGGCGTGGTGGCAGGTGCCCCGTAGTCCCAGTTATTTGGGAGGCTAAGGCATGAGGATCACTTGAGCCCAGGAATTTGAGGTTGCTGTGAGCTATGACACCATGGCACTCTACCCAGGGTGACAGAGTAAGACTCTGTCTCAAATTTTATTTTATTTTTTTGAGAGAGTCTCATGTCGCCCTCAGTAGAGTGCTGTGCTGTCATTGCTCACAGCAACCTCAAAGTCTTGGGCTTAAGCGGTTCTCTTGCCTCAGCCTCCTAAGTAGCTGGGACTACAGGTGCCCACCACAAAGCCTGGCTATTTTTTAGAGATGAGGTCTTGCTCTTGCTCAGGCTGGTCTCGAACCTGTGAGCTCAAGCAAGCCATCTTCTTTGGCTTCCCAGAGTGCTAGGGTTAACAGGCCCTCTGTCTCAAATTAAAAAAAAAAAAAAAAATTCAGTTTGGTGCGGTAGCTCAGCACCAAGGACACCAGCCACATGCACTGGAGCTGGTGGGTTCATACCTGGCCCGCCAAACAATGACAACTACAACCAAAAAAAATAGTACGGTGTTCTGATGGGGGCCTGTAGTCCCAGCTACTTGGGAGGCTGAGGCAAGAGAATCACTTAAGCCCAAGAGTTTGAGGTTGCTTTGAGCTGTGACACTAGGGCACTCACTGGTGACATAGTGAGACTCTGCCTCAAAAAAATTTTTTTTCACTTCTAGGTACATGTATAGTTAGGAGCAATGTGTTTGTTTTGTTACATGCAAGAGGTCCTACCATGATCCCTCCACCTATCACTTGCTTTTTCCATTAACAGCAAGATCTAGATGTCTCTCAGAGCCACACTTCCCAGAGACTGCATAGGCAGGTCTCGGTATTGATGGTCCATTCATAGTTTATGTTAAAGCCGCTGTGTACAGACATTCGGGTTATTTCAATTTCTCCTCTAACTGAGAAACATCTTTTGCGCTCATCTGTGTAAGTTTCTCTGGATTTGATCGCAGCATGCAGAATTGCTGAGTCAATTAATAAATCCTCAGTGATGAATTAACATTGTAATTTCCTCTGGTTGATCATCAGAATCTTCAGCAATGCTTTTGTGCAGCAAAACTTTCTTGCCCATCAGTAGAAGATTGCTAAACAAGGCCTAAAAGTTTGGAGAGTGGTGGGGTGTATAGTAAGGGGATGGGGAATCTAGTAGCTAATTGATCATGTCTCTCTCTTTGGAAGCTGGTCTCTGATCAGTCTTCCCGGTTTCCTGATGGTGGAGGCAGTGGGCTGATTTGTTTACTTCTCTAAATTTCTGTGGGAAAACAGAACCTGCTAGTACCCAATGAATTAATTGTGGGGGGGAAGAGGGACCATAACAACACCCTCCTTTATGGGAGCCCAGTATTTTAGTCTTGCTAATACCATGTGGTCTTGGGACCCTCTGAGCCTCAGTTTCCCCACCTGCAGCATGTCTATGGCTCTGGAGTCAGAATACCTGCCCTTTGCAGGAAAGGACTTAATTACAGTTATGTGTGTTTTTAATATTAATGCAGCCATTACAACTACTGCGGTTCTTTGGAGGTTTTTTAAGACTCAGTTTCCTGCTTTGTATAAAAAACCAGTTCCTCTCTTTATGGGTGTGGAAAGGACTACAAAAGAAAATAAGAGAAACTTTTCATACAGTGCCTGGCAGGAAGAATAGTCCCTTAAACATTAGGGCTTAGAGAGAGCATGCGACTCACCTAAATTCACCTAGCAGCAGAGTTGGTATAGGAATTCATGCCTCTTTCCTCAGGCCCGAAGGGGGAGCTGGGGCGGGGAGGAGCGGTGGAGAAATTCTGTAGTGGTCCAAGCTGTGGGCCTGGGTGGGGAGACTTGCAGGTGTGGGACCCAGAGGTAAGGTAACCCTTACCCAGCTAATATGCCTGCAAGGACTGCATTCCCAGGCCTCCCGCCCGGGGTCTACAGGTGATTGGTGAGGGGAGCAAAGGAACGCTCTAGCCCAGTTTGCCGTCTCCATAGCGACCGCCCGCGCGGCGCCAGCTTGACAGCCCGTCCGGGTTTTATGAATGGGTGACGTCACGAGCCTGGCGTCTAACGGTCTGAGCTGCTAGCTCAGCCGCTGACACAGACCAGCCCGGGAATGGGGGTGGGTAGACTTTAGCTTCGCAGCTGCTTCGCTGTGGGAACCCCTGCTCTGAGGTCTTTTGAGGCAGGAGGGGGGTTGGAAATCCAACCAAAAAAGGGAGAAAAATTAAAAATCACTAGTTGCTTCAGATTCAGGAAATTTTTGCAAGGCTGCAAATTCAGGGTAGAGTAGGATGCAGCCTCCCTTCACTCTAGTTCAGGTCCCAACCTCTAACCTTGGAAGACTTTACCAAATTAACTGTTCCCACCCGAGGGAATTAGGGTAGGCCCACTGGTACCAAGGACATTAACACTAACCTGCGGGAAGTGATAAAGGAGCACAGGGTAATGAAAGGTCCCGTTAATTTTCTGCCCTGTTATTTGGAGACCAGGGTCCTAGACCAGAGTAATTTTCCAAGAGGATCCATCCGAAAACCCAGATTTGTCCTGAGCTTTCTGGACAACCCAAAACAAGCGGCTCCTCCGTCAGGGCCTCAGTTTCTCTCATCTGTGAAATGGAACTGGAGAGGTGAGAAAAGTGAACATGGGAAAACCGATTCCTGAGGTCTTTGCGTTACTGGAATACCACCTTAGCTTCCTTGCCTCCTTTCTAAAGAGCCCAGGGTAGCCCTCGCATCCTTCAGCTGCCCTAACCCTTGCTCTTCACTCATCCTCTGTAACTTGGATTTCTCTTCCGCCAACGCGAGGTTGCGCTAGCTGGGTTAGAGGTGGGGCCCGAGAGCAAGCGAGGGCACGCCTCCATGCTTCCCATTGGCTGCTTTTGAACATTCTGTGCCCGCCCTCGGGGGGGAGGCCGCTACCTCTTCATAAAAGACCGGCTGTGGCGCTTGGTTCTAGCATTTTAAGATCGTCTTCTTTCGCCAGGAGTGTCTTCAGATACGTTCAGCTCCCACGTTTTCCAGACCTTGCTTTTCTGTTTTAACCCGTAATCTGGATCATGAAGGTCGCCAGTGGCAGCGCCACGGCCGCCGCGGGCCCCAGCTGTGCGCTGAAGGCGGGCAAGACTGCGGGAGGCGCTGGCGAGGTTGTACGCTGTCTGTCGGAGCAGAGCGTGGCCATCTCGCGCTGCGCGGGTGGCGCCGGGGCACGTCTGCCAGCTCTGCTGGACGAGCAGCAGGTGAACGTGTTGCTCTACGACATGAACGGCTGCTACTCACGCCTCAAGGAGCTGGTGCCCACCTTGCCCCAGAACCGCAAGGTGAGCAAGGTGGAGATCCTCCAACACGTTATCGACTACATCAGAGACCTACAGTTGGAACTGAACTCGGAATCCGAAGTCGGGACCCCAGCTGGCCGTGGGCTGCCGGTCCGTACTCCGCTCAGCACCCTCAACGGCGAGATCAGCGCCTTGGCGGCCGAGGTGAGGTCCGAATTGGAGCTCTGGATCGTTCTCCTACCACTGGGGAAACTGAGGCGGGGGGGCTTGCACTCTGTACATTCTGTCCTTTCTGGCACCTGGCTGTCCGGGGATGCCCAAAGAGACCAGAAAACACCCATCTTGTCTCCGGGGAAAAGGGACGCTGCTGCGCTTGCGACCTTGGTCCTTCCAACCTGCCTGTCTCACCTTTCCCTTGTTTTTCCAGACCGCTTGTGTTCCAGCGGATGATCGCATCTTGTGTCGCTGAAGCGCCTGCCCCAGGGACCGGCGAACCCCAGCCCTTCATGGGGCAAGAGAAATAAGTGTTCTCGGGTCCGCCCAAGCTCCTCTCCGGAACTAGGGGGCAACAAGACAGATCGGGAGCCATTGGGCCCTTCCTGGATCCAGCCCAGGGTTGGTGGACTGTGAAGAGGCCCGACCCTCTTGTCACACTTACCAGTCACCAGAGACTTGAGGGGGGATCTCCCCCGTGTGTTTCTATTTTTTGAAAACCAGACATTTTAAAAAATGGTCACGTTTTGTACTTCTCAGATTTCTGAGGAAATTGCTTTGTATTGTATATTACAATGATCACCGACTGAGAATATTGTTTTACAATAGTTCTGGGGTGTGTGTTTTTGTTGTTATTATTAAACAAATAACTTTAAATGGTAAAGTTGCTGTGACTGATTGGCCTAAGAGGAGAGGGCCCTGAGCTGGGATTTGACCCCTGACCTTCTTCACAGCTGGTGCTGGGAGGAGGAGAACTGGAGGGTCACATCTGGACTGTTGCTTTTACCGGTCTGAATGTTTCCGGTGTCTTTTAACCCCCACCCTCCACCCCCAATCCTTGGCCGGTTTCCTGCTCCCCAGTGTCATAAAATTAAATACTCTAGATCTCTTAGGGTTTCTCAAAGTGGTCATTAGGCCATCTGGATCACCTGGGGAGATTGTTAAAATGCAGATGAACCTTCCAAGGCTTTGAGTTGGGAAGTATTATTGAACAAGCCATTTACTTTTGAGAACCAGGTCACTGGACCACCCACTTCTTGCCGATATAGTAGGAAGTGAGATCCAGTGGAAAGGGACTTGCCCAGGGTGACAGCTTGTCTGAAGTAGCACTAATAACCGTTCCCTAGTAGGAAGTTCCTTCCCCTATGGGCGGCCTCATCCTGGATCCCAGCAGGCTGCCCTGGGGCTCCTGGCTTGTCCAAGTGGGTGAGTGACTTGGCAGGGCCAGACTGGGCACAGCTGCTGGACCACCTGCAGTGGGTGCAGACTCAGCTCCCTCTCCTTGGCCTCCCTCTGCCTGCAGCTCAAACCTCTACTTCCCCAGGGCTAATGCGTAGGCTCTGAGCAGTGGTGTGAGTCTCTTGTCCCTAGCTCCTGAGCAGGAAAAAGATGTCATTGGAAAGGGTCTATCTGCCTGGACATGTATGTGGGGTTGTACGAACAGGGGAGGGCACATGAATGTCTGGGCCTGTGCGTATAATGTGAGTGAACTGGTAGTTCCCCGCCCCCCAGCCACGGGGCTTGGTCATCTATTGATGGCAGGACTGGGGTGTAAATAAGGATATGCTTGGGTGTGTGCAGAAGAGCAAATGGGAACCACACACGTTCTGCAGATGAGTGTGCAACTTCCAGTTGTTTGGGCTTGTGTATCCTACTGTGAGCATCTGGGCATGGATGGGTTTGTATGTCCGTGGGCCACAGACCCACATTTGAGTTTCCATGTGTGTAATTGTTCTGTAGAGGGGTCAACAGTCTGCCCTCCCGGGAGGGGGTGAGAGCATCTGTGTTTTAACAAACCCTTCTTCAAAAGTTAGAATACCTACTCCCTGGGCAGTTACTAGGCCCTGGAGACACTAACTTTCAAGTATCTCTGCCAGGTCAACTCCCATGTATTACATATGGAGAAACTGAGTCTCAGAAAGAGCAAAGCATTTGTCCCAGAGAGGGTAAGGACTATTAATTCATTTTGTTAATAAACACAATAGAATAAAATAAATAGCGACCTAGTAGCAGGAGCCTGATTCTATGCTCAACCCTGAGAAAATAATTTTTATCTGTGGAATGTTAAGTCGTTTTAATTATCAGACCCAGAGAAACATTCAAGATGAGACCTCAATCAGTCCCTACTATCTCCCCTTTGAGCTGTGTATTTATCTCTTGAAACTACTGTTGCTACCAGTAGCTATATATTAATAATGTCACACCAGACACTATAACTCCTCCCATAGATTATAGGTTGTAGCCAATCGCTAATCAATGTTATTTCTCTAAACCAAGGAGAATTTCTGGCAAACAACTTTGTATCAGCCCATTTCCTGTCCCCCTTTTTGCCTTTAAAAATCCACTTGTAACTGCTGCTAATCAGAGTGTATATTCAGGGCAATTTAAATCTATGCTCGCGGGTTGCAACGTTCAACACTTGGCCCAAATAACTCTCTTGTATTAATTTTGCCTCAGCCTCTTCGGTTTAGGTCGATAACCCTTTACAGAAAGGATTTCATGTGGGCTAAAGGCAGAATTCTGACCTTGGCAGAAGAAACAAGCTCAGAGAAGGGATGAACAAAATCAAATTAAACTTAACTGTTATTTATTGAGCACTAACCTTAAGCCAGGTACCACTACCTCCTCAAGCATTTTATGGACTTCACCAAAGAACATAGTATTTGTGGGTAAATTATGTCCTTTGCTACCCTTCCCACCCTGCGGCTGTTTTATAGTGCCCACCTCAGTGAACTGCAGTACAGTATAAATTAAATAAATAAAATGAAGCACTTAGCATAGTGCCTGGCACGCAGCGTTTGATAAATTATAAATTATAGTTAATAATTGTCGCCTGTGTGTCCTTGGAAGCACACGTGTGCGCCCACTCCCTCCCACGTGTGGGCCCCCTCCGGCAAGCCCACCCACTGGGTCATGGGCGAGGTGGCGGGGCCCACCTCCCCCCAGGTCTCCCCCCCTCCCCCCGCGCACTCCTACATCGCAGGGCCTTCTTCCAGGAGAGGAAGGGGCCGCGGCGGGCCTCAGGGCCACCTCCCCCGCCATTCAGGCGCACTCTGGATTCCACGTTTCCCTCTTTCCCCTTTGGCCCGGGCCCAGCCCATCTGGAGGCCGGCTTGGCGGCGGCCTGGGAGCGTTTCCATCAGCTGGGCCCGAGGAATGCGGAGCTATTTAACCTGAGCATCCCCAGGTGTACGGAGGCGCCTGGCTGTCTGGGGCCCGCAGTCTTTGGCACGGCCGCGCTAGACAAACAGCGCCGCCCCCGCCCTGCCCCTCCGCCCGCAGCTGCAGCGGGGCCTGGGAACCGGCGGGCGCCGGCGGCTTGCATAAGAGGCTCTGGGCCGGGCGGAGGGAGGGGGATAGAAGCTGTGTGTGTGTGTGTGTGTGTGTAGAGCACACAAAAACCTGCTTCTTTGGAAATCATTAACGCCTTAACCCTTCCTGGACGGGGCGCAGCCAAGAGCCAGTGTGGAATACACAGAAACACCGGGAAGAAGTTTTCTGGGCACTGCCTGTGGGCCTGAGACCTGAAGTACTTTTTATCTTACTTAATAAACACTAACAGCGCTCTTCTGTGCTCCGCACTGTAGTACGCTCTTTATAAAGTATCAATTCATTTAAATCCTCAGAATTTATTGGGACCAGTCCTTATTATAAAAATAGTACCAACAATAAGTTAATGTTTTAGTAGAAAGGCAGGTTGAACACAGAGAATCAGCCTTTTTTTTTTTTTTTAAGAGAGGGTCTTGCTCTGTTGCCCAGGCTGGAGTACAGTAGTATCATCATAATTCAGTATAACCTTAAATTCTTGGGTTCAAGCCATCCTTCAGCCTCAATTTCATGAGTAGATGGGATTTACAGGTCCACACAACACTTGGCTACTTTTTGTGTGGTCAGGGGTCTCACTGTGCTGCCTAGGTTGGTCTTCAATACCTGCCCTCAAGGGATCCTTTTGCCTCTGCCTCCCAAAGTGCTAGGATTACAGGCCTGAACCACCTTACCTGGCTAGAACCAGCCTTGATGCTCATCACTTTACTTATCTGACTCTCTTTTCTCATCTGAAAAATGGGCTTCATAACCCGGATCTCAAGGATCAGTTGAACTGATGGACATTGAAAAGCTCAGCTTCTTTCTCTGGCTCATGGTAGATACTATCACCTGTGTTAGAATCAAGTGTTTTGATCCCTTACTAAGGGGATTGTCTCAACAAGCCCCATCAGGCATGTGGGCCCATTGCTTTTCAGATGAGGTCACACTGGGACATTGACTTTCAAAAATCAACCCTGAACACCTCAGGCTTGAGAGTCTTCATGTTCCTACAATATGTTCAATGTAGCCTTTTGTCCTATTTCCAATTAAAATAATACCTGGTTATTTATTTTTTAAAAGCATAAACCACATAAATGCAAGGCATATATGCAAATCACAATTTTTGCAGCCCACGTTTTGGCATTTCTTAGTTTAAAAAATCTCATCAGAGCCTAGAAAGATGGAAATGGCCACCTCCAGGTCATTGGTCATTCTCAGAGGTCCTTGGTCAGGTCCTGTGTGACCTGGTTCTGAGATATCAGACTGGTCACACAGGGAGGCGCAGGTCTTAAGCCAAGTGGAAACCAATCAAACTCTGTGGAAAGGTCTGACTCTGTCCTGGAGGCTGAGGAGTCATTAGACTGACTTCTGGAGGCACCACCCCACTCCCCAGGGGCCAAGGATGCTTCACACACAAATACCAACTTTACACCTGCTGGTCTGAGTCATTTCAACCTCAGAGCTGGCTTGATTAGGGGTGGGGTGCCACTGGATCCCCCTACAAGGTATCTCCTGAGTCCAAAGCTCAGCCCTAGACTTTCTTCATGTCAGTCATTCTTTTTTTTTTTTTTTTAAGAGACAGAGTTTCACTTTATCACCCTCAGTAGAGTGCTGTGGCATCACAGCTCACAGCAACCTCCAACTCCTGGGTTTAGGTAATTCTCTTGCCTCAGCCTCCCAAGTAGCTGGGACTACAGGCACCTTACACAATGCCTGGCTATTTTCGTTGTTGTTGCAGTGTGTCCGGGGCTGGGTTTGAACCCACCACCCTTGGTATATGGGGCTGGTGCCCTACTCACTGAGCCACAGGCACCACCCAATGTCAGTCTTTCTTATGAGTACCAGGACATGCTAGCCAGTGAAGGCTCCCTTCCTCCCAGGTTACACACAGCAGGGCTTCCAGTGGCAGGCAGGCGTCAGCCCCCAACCTTGCTGCTAGAGTGAAAGGAGGTGAGTCAGAGGACCAGGCCTGGAGCTGGGCGAGGCTGGGGCCAGGGTGCGGGCAGGCAGTGCTTTCCGGGAAAGGGAAGGGAAGAGGAAACCAGAAGGCCAAGAGGAGCTCAGGGGGAGGGCAGGGCACTCTTATCTCCCTGACCTGCCTGTCCCTGGCTGGTGCTGCTTCCTGCCCCAACTCTTGCAAAACCTCCTTCCCAGCGCTGCCCCCAAGAGGGGTGCCCCAGGCCGGTACACCATTGCATCAGGGCCTTGTGCAAAGGGGGTTAAAGGGAGGATAGTGGCTGGGGCCAAGAGGAGGTGAGGTGAAGCAGAAGCTGCTTCTAGGCCCAGTGACACTTCTGATTGGGCACTTGGCTGCACCATTCTGTCAGCATTCCTAGCTTTGAAATCGATGTTATATTCATTATTCTGAGGTTTTAGTGATATCACCCCAAACCCATGCACTAGACCAGGCCTTTGTCATCTCAACCTGGAAAACTACCAACTCAAATGGATTCATTCAACAAATAGTTATAAAGCTTCTACAATAAGGCTAGGAACAGGGCTGCAGAAGCTAACAATTCAGGGCAGTGCCTGTGGTTCAGTGGGTAGGGCGCCGGCCCCATATACCGAGGGTGGTGTGTTCAAACCCGGTTCTGGCCAAACTGCAACAAAAAAATACCAGGGCGTTGTGGTGGGTGCTGGGCGTTGTGGTAGTGCCTGTAGTCCCAGCTACTTAGGAGACTGAGGCAGTAGAATCGCTTAAGCCCAAAAGTTTGAGGTTGCTGTGAGCTGTGATGCTACAGCACTCTACCCAGGGCAACATAGTAAGACTGTTTCAAAAAAAAAAAAAAAAAAAAAAGCAGCAGCTAACAATTCAGGTAAAAATCCTTGTCCTCTTGAAACTTCCATACTTAGTGGAAGACAGGAAGTATGTGTATGTATAATCAGAGGTGTATTTTTACCTAGAAATTACTAAAGCTTAAACTTCAAGGCTCCTAATCTTTACCTGGAAAGAGCTCTAGCCATGTGTTCATATGTTTTTTGTGTATTTTGCAAAATTCACAAAATGTTGTTCTTTTCATTAGAGGCACCACAAAACATAGGTACTCCCTTTTATTATTTTGTTTTACTTTTTGAGACAGAGTCTTTGTCACCCTGGGTAGAGTGCTGTGGAATCATAGCTCACAACCACTTCAAACTTCTAGGCTCAGGAGATCCTCTTGCCTCCCAAGTAGCTGGGATTACAGACACCCACCACAACACTTGGCTAGTTGGGGTCTCCCTCTTGCTCAGGCTGGTCTCAAACTCTTTTTTTTTTCTTTTTTTTTTTTAGAGACAGAGTCTCACTCTGTCGCCCTTGGTAGATGCTATGACGTCACAGCTCACAGTAACCTTAAACTCTTGGGCTTGCAACCTCAAACTCTTAAGTGATTATCTTGCTTCAGCCTCCCAAGTAACCAGGACTACAGTCGCCCCCCACAACGCCCGGCTATAGTTGTCATTGTTGTTTGGCAGGCCCAGGCTGAGTTCAAACCTGCCAGCTCCAGTGTATGTGGCTGGCGCTCTAGCCACTGAGCTACAGGAGCTGAGTTGTGGTCTCAAAATCTTGACCTCAGATGATCCATCTGTCTTGAACTTCCAGAGTGGATTATAGGCATGAGCTACCGTGCCAGGCAGGTACTCCTATTTATAGGTAAGGGGGACAGAGCAGGGTCTAAACCTCAAAAAATGGCTGCAGACAACAGTGAAGAACCACATCTCTGGGTGATATTCATTTCTTGGGTTTGAGACCCTAAGCTCTCTGAGCTGCAGGGTAGCGGTGGGAGGTGGGCCATGGTGTTCCAGAACAACTGAACTCTGTGCCAGCAAACACCAACCCTCTGCTCTTTCTCGACTTCCTCGGGCCACTGGCGCCCACTCTCGGGTAGAGCCCGAGCTGCGCCAAAGCTGGTGAGAAACTCCAGTGCTAACAGAGGAAGACTGTTGCCTTGGCGGCCTCTGGTGGAATTTTCTGGAACAGCAGCCAGAGCTGTGCCCATAGTAGGAGAGTGTGTGTTTTTGTGTACACGTGCGGATGTGAGGAAGAATGACCAGACCCGCCAAATTAAGGTAAGCGTGAAACAAATGCGGACGTGAGGAAGAATGACCAGACCCGCCAAATTAAGGTAAGCATGAAACAAAGTTTATTGAGGAAGAGAAAGGTAGGTTTACAGAGAAAGCAAAATTTTACAAAGAGAGGTGCGTAACAAATAGAAAATTTTTTTAAGCTTTTGTAACGAATATTTTGGTTTGGGTTTTTGTGAGTTTTTTGACTGTGTCTTACTCCATCACCCTGAGTATAGTGCTGTGGCATCATCCTAGCTCACAGCAGCCTCAGACTCTTGCACTCAAGCATCCTCCTGCCTCAGCCTCCCTAGTAGCTAAGACTATAGGCACCCATCATTGTGCCTGGCTAGCTCTTTTTTATTTTTTATTTTTTCTATTTTTTTAGTAGAGACAGGGGTCTCCCTCTTGCTCAGGCTGGTTTCAAACTCTTGAGCTCAAGCAATCCACTCACCTTGGCTTCCCAGAGTGCTAGCATTACAGACAGGAGCAACCATGCCCAGATAACTTTAACAAATATTTTGTAAACAAAGGTATGTTTAACTACAGTTACCCCTTTTCCCTCTCTTTCTCTCTCTTTTTTTTTTTTTGTCACCCTTGGTAGAGCACTCTGCCATCATAGCTTGCAGCAACTTCTAACTCTTGGGTTCAAGTGATTCTCTTGTCCTAGCCTCCCCAGTAGCTGGGACCATAGGTCCCCACCATAATGCCTGGTTAATTTCAATCCACCTGCCTAGGTCTCCCAGAGTGCTGGGACTACAGGCATGAGACACTGCACTTGGCCTCCATTATTTTCTTTCTTTCTTTCATTTTTTTTTTTTTTTTGAGACAGAATCTCAAGCTGTTGCCCTGGGTAGAGTGCCTTGGTGTCACAGCTCACAGCAATCTCAAACTCTTGGGCTTAAGCGATTCTCTTGCCTCAGCCTCCCAAGTATCTGGGACTACAGGCACTACCACAACGCCCAGCTATTTTTTTGTTGTAGTTTTCGCTGTTTAGCAGGCCCGGGAGGGTTCAAACCCACCTCCATCGGTGTATGTGGCCGGTGCCCTAACCACTGACCTATGGGTGCCAATCATAAAATAGTTGTTGTTTTAAGCCACCAAGTGTTTTTTTTTTTTTTGCAGTTTTTGGCCAGGCTGGGTTTGAACCCACCACCTCTGGCATATGGGGCTGGTGCCCTTCTCCATTGAGCCACAGGCGCCACCCATTAAGCCACCAAGTTTTGGTGTAGTTTGTTATGGAGCAATATATAGACAAAACAATCATGCTTATTTGTTTACTTACCATGTTTTCTGTCTCTACAATGAGTCTTTTATGAGACTGCTTTGTTCTTTGCTAAGTGCCCACTGTCTAGCACAGAGCCTAGCACATGGTTAGCACTCAGGAAATACTTGGTGAATGAATAAGTCACTGGATTAATATACCACGGAATACTATTCAGCCATAAAAAATACAGAGACTATATCTTTTTTTTTCAGACAGTGTCTCACTTTGTCACTCTGGGTTGAGTGCCATGGTGTTGTAGCCCACAACAACCTCAACCTCCTCTTGCCTCAACCTCCTGAGTAGCTGGAACTATAGGTGCCCACCACAATGCCTGGCTATTTTTTTTTTTTTTTTTTTTGAGACACAGTCTCATTTTGTCACCCTCAGTAGAGTGCTACGGCATCACAGCTCACAGCAACCTCAAACTTTTGGGCTTAAGCAATTCTCTTGCCTTAGTCTCCCAAGTAGCTGGGACTACAGTTGTAGTTGTGGTTGCAGCCCACCAGAACTATCGGCTATTTTGGGGTTGTTGTTGTCGTTGTTTAGCAGGCCCAGGCTGGGTTCGAACCCACCAGCCCTAGTGCATGTAGCCAGTGCCCTAACCACTGAGCTATGGTTGCTGAGCCACTGGCTATTTTTTTTTTAAGAGAGGGGTGGTCACACTTTTGCTCGGGCTGGTCTGGAACTGGTGAGCTCAGGAAATCCACATGCCTCGGCCTCCCAGAGTGCTAGGATTACAGACCTGAGAGAGGTGCCCAGCCTGAGACTTTGTATCTTTTTATTTTTTTTTTTCTTGGCCTGGCCTATGGGGCCAGCGCCCCACCCCTTTGAGCCGCTGCCCCAGACTTTGTATCTTTTGCACTTAATCTTTGCCAAAAGGCAGAGAAGTGATAGATTTCATCTTTTTTTTTTTTTTTTTTTTTTGAGACAGTCTCCCTATGTCACCCTCAGTAAAGTGCTATGGCGTTACAGCTCACAGCAACCTCTAACTCTTGGGCTTAAGCAATTCTCTTGCCTCAGCCTCCCTAGTAGCTGGGACTACAGGTGCCTGCCACAACACCTGACTATTTTTTTGTTGTAGTTGTCATTGCTGTTTAGCAGGCCCCGGCAGGGTTCAAACCCGCCAGCCCAGATGTATGTGGCCAGCACCCTAGTTGATGAGCTACAGGCGCTGAGCAGATTTCATATCTTTTCTTTTTTTCTTTTTCTGTTTCTCTCCTCTTCCTTCCTTTCTTTTCTTTTCTTTCTTTCTTTCTTTTTTTTTTTTTTTTGGCAAAGAGTCTCAATCTGTTACACCAGGCTAGAGTACCACGGAGTCAGCCTAGCTCAGCAGTCTCAAACTCCTGAGCTCAAGCGATCCTCCTACCTCAGCCTCCTGAGTAGCTGGGACTACAGGCGCTCCCCAAGAATGTCTAGCTAATTGTTTCTGTTTTTAGTAGAGATGGGTTCTCACAATGTTGCTCAGCCTAGTCTCAAGCTAGGATCCACTGTGCTTGGCCAGATTTCATATCTTTTGCATCCTTTTGCATCTTTTTTCAAATCCTGCATGGATTTGAAGAATATCCTACTAAGTATCACAAGAATGGAAAAACAAACACCACATGTACTCAGTACTTAATTAGAACCATAGATTAACACCTACATGCTCACATGGGAGGAAAACTCAATTAAATTTAACTAAGGGAGAGGGGCTGGGTAAATTCCCACTCAACAGGCACATTGCATGAATATATTATACACTTCCTGAGTGAAGGGCAAAACTACAACCCAGACTTTAACTTTACAAAAGGAAACAATATAATCTAATTGTATATACCCTCATATTAATCTGAAAAAAAAAAAAAAAAAGCAGAGAGTGGATGATAAGGTGTATTCCAACTACACTCTGGGTTCCAAGCTCCACTCATACAGGTCGGATTTCTGAGATAATTCTCCAGAATTCCCCAGATTCTCCAATTGGGACTGGAAAGAGGGCCACATAGGCACCTGCTATACCTGGCAACCCAGGCCTTAGCCCTGGAAGGCTGGCACTTTGTTGTTATTTTTTTAAATCAGCTTTATTTATTTATCTATTTATTTATTTTTTGAGACACAGACTCAAGCTGTTGCCCTGGGTAGAGTGCTGTGGCATCACAGCTCACAGCAACCGCCAACTCCTGGCTTAAACTATTCTTTTGCCTCAGCCTCCCAAGTAGCTTGGACCATAGGCGCCCAGCACAATACCCAGCTATTTTTTTTGGTTGCGGCCATCATTGTTGTTTGGCAGGCCCAGGCTGGATTCAAACCCGCCAGCTCAGGTGTATGTGGCTGGTGCCTTAGCTGCTTGAGCCACAGGCACCCAGCCAAGGCTGGCACTTTGGGAGGCTGAAGTGGGAAGTGTGGCTTTGGTTACCAAAGCCTATTGTGGCATCAGGGCCTACTAAGTGCCCACCTGCCACTACTGCTCACGTTCCAGCCTCCAGGCTTTGCACCAGTTACTTCCAGTGATGTCTTCCAAGTCTCCTTTACTTGAATTCACCTCCTCCAAGAAAGCTGTTCCTATAGGAATTTAGGCAGTTGTCTGTGTTCTTGGTTCCTGGGATGCTCTTAGCTGAAGAATTACCAGACCCACCAAAGCAAAGCAAGCGTGAAATAAAGCTTATTGAGGAAGAGGAACATAAGTTTACAGAGCAAGAGCAAGATACAGGCTTACAAAGCAAGATGTGTTCACCATTCATAGACAGTGTACCGCCCCCACTTGTCATAACAAAAAGGCTCTGGTAGCTCAGCACATGTGACTCAACCAGCTAAAGCCCCAGCCACATACACCTGAGCTGACAGGTTCAAATCCAGCCTGGGCCCACCAAACAACGAGGGCTGCAACCAAAAAATAGCGAGGCATTGTGGCGGGCACCTGTAGTCCCAGCTACTTGGGAGGCAGAGGCAAGAGAATCCCTTGAGCCCAGGAGTTGGAAGTTGCTGTGAGCTGTGATGCTACAGCACTCTACCCAGGGCGACAGCTTGAGGCTCTGTCTCATTAAAAAAAAAAAAAAAAAAAAAAAAAAAAAAAGGCTCTGGTAATGGTCTGGGGTCCTTTATACCATCTGGATTGGGTCTTCTTCATAGTTCAGACATCACCATGGAACCACTTTGATGGACGGTTAACATAATAATTAGCATTAGATTATGGTAGGTCATTTTCCAAATGTTACTGTGGTGGGGCTTCCAGACCTGTCCCGGGGGATTCTCTGTATTCTTTTGCAGATTAGCAGGGATTCTTCCTTCTCCCAGGAGTGGCAGTTACTTAGAATAGGATTAAGGTGGGCAGAAATGAGATGGGGCCTGCTCTTGTCCTTCTTCCCAGGTGGGGCAATTGTTCCAGGCAGCACCTAGGCAGAGCATCCAATTTGTCCCTTAGGAGGGTCTCAAAGGTCCCTTGCTATCTACCTAACAGTCCAGTCCAGAAACTCTGCCAGGATCCCTTCCTGACCTCCAGAGACCACGCCCTCCCCAGCTTGTTGATCACAGACAATGGCACCGATTCCTCTAAGAACATCCCACCCAGAACCTACACAGCAATGCCTTGCCCATACTGCCACCTCCCACCCTGCAAGCAGAGCCTTTGTCCTCATGGTCCAGTCCCAAGATAGTATGTGTCAGGCCCTGTGCTGGGTATTCTGCTGCCAGTATCTCATTACAACACCTCTACAACTCTAGAGGTCTAGACCCATAACTATCCCATTTCACCAATGAGAAAGCTGAGGCTCCAAGAGGAAAAACTAGTTCTGGATACCTGGCTGGTGAATGCTCTTCTGAGATCCACTTCATCATTCTCATCATCATCATAACATCATAATTATAACTTTTTTTTTGAGACAGTCTCACTTTGTTGCCCTTGGTAGAGTGCCATGGCATCACAGGTCACAGCACCTCAAACTCTTGGGCTTAAGTGATTTGCTTTTCTCAGCCTCCTGAGGCTGGATTTGAACCCTCCAGTTCTGGTGTGTGGCTGGTGCTCTAGCCACTGAGCTACAGACACTGAGCCTGCCCGGCTATTTTTAGAGATAGGGTTTTGCTCTGGCTCAGGATGGTCTCTGGAGGTCGGATTCATAACGATCCCATTGCACGAATGAGAAAGCTGAGGCTCCAAGAGGAAAAACTAGTTCCAAGTAGGTATCCAATTCATAATTGTCATCATCATCATCATCAAAACCGTAACTGTTACTTACAAAGCACTGAACACAAAAGATTATAAATTTACTTTTTTAAAACTTAACCACAAACATAATTTTTTTTTTTTTTTTTTTTTTTTTTTTTTTTTTTGTAGTTTTTGGCTGGGGCTGGGTTTGAACCCACCCCCTCCAGCATATGGGGCTGGTGCCCTACTCCTTTGAGCCATAGGCACAGCCCAAGAAACAGGATATTTTTATGGTTTCTGTCTTTCTTTCTTTCTTTCTTTTTTCTTTTCTTTTCTTTTTTTTTTTTTGAGATAGGGTCTCACTCTGTCACCCTGGGCGGAATGCCATGGCATCATAGTTCACAGCAACCTCAAACTCTTGGGCTCAAGAGATTCTCTTGCCTTGTTACCTGAAGCGAGTGGAATAGAGAAACGTCAGCACACTGAGACCAAATTAAGCAAGGGTCCTTTATTGATCAGCTGGGCCGAGAAGGGACACACACCTCAAAGTCTCTGGATCCCTAGGAGCAGGGGAGTGGTGGAAACCTTTTATAAGGAGCTTTCGGTAGGAGAAGAATCCTTAATGCTAGCCAAATTTGACAAGAGCCAGCACCTGGTAAGGGGAAGCCTCACAAGAGGAAGCTGGGGTTTTGCAGTTATCACTAAACTCTTTCAGCTGAGCTTCCTGTCTTAAAGGGGGAGTGTTGAAAGCCCCCAGCAAGATGGAGTTGGGGCATAACATCCCCCCAGTCTTATGTCTGAGTCAAACCCTTGACTCTTGGTCTGAGTCTTGCTTGCCTACCCCTACTTAATATGGGGGTCAGGGTTGTAGACATAACCAACAATCAAAAGCTAAATCTGGCTGAGTTACATTTAAAGATGATGCATACCATTTAACATACTTAACAGAATAGAAAGCAAAGATGTTACAGCGGGTCGTTCAATTGTGCAAGTGGCCCCACTGGTCTTAGGTGGCTCCTGGGTGGCACATTTAACTATATTGGGCCAGCCTGTACAGGAAAGAAATGAAGATTTGAACAGTCTTAGTTTGAG
The DNA here is from genome assembly GCA_963574355.1 of Loris lydekkerianus. Classification (NCBI taxonomy): domain Eukaryota; kingdom Metazoa; phylum Chordata; class Mammalia; order Primates; family Lorisidae; genus Loris; species Loris lydekkerianus. The sequence goes on along the minus strand of CAUYPK010064030.1, from coordinate 78,373 downwards.
GGGGTTTTCTTCTGGGGACCGCTGTCCAGTGGGCTGTGCTGTCTTCTTTGGTCTTCTTCACCTGGGTGTGGTGTATGCATGTTGACAAACCATCGACTCTCGAAGCCATAGGGGTGGTGAAGATGCCAGTGAAGGGGTCCTTCCACTTTGGGGTGAGGCCTGCCTTTCTGGAATGACTTAACATACACTTGATCTTCAGGCTGGGCACTTTCAGAGTCCTTTTTGGTCCCTCTGGGGTCCCAGTAAGTATCTCAAATTTGGGGGTGGATGTCCCTCTGGATCTGGGAGAAGGACTGGAGATACTTTAAAAAAGTATCATTAGTTATTTCTGCTAACTGAGGGTACACGAGGGAGCAGAAGGGGAGGTCTCCTGTACGTGATTTCATAAGGAGTAAAATCTGCTCTATATGGAGTACACCTTGCTCTGAGAGTTACTAAGGGCAGGAGCTCTGTCCACTTTCCACTGGTGTCATTAATGAGTTCAGTTAAAATCTCTTTAGGGTCCAATTCATTCTTTCTACTTGTCCCGAGCTTTGGGGCCAGTGGCATAGCGGAGGTTCCACTGTATACCTAGGGCTTTACTAATTGCTTGTGTCAAAGTAGAAACGAAAGCTGACCCATTATCTGAACCAATTGAAAGAGGTAGCCCATATCTAGGAATAATCTCATTCAGATTTTGTGTCTGGGTGAACTCCACTCATGGCTGATCAAGTAGTAGGCTCTGGCATTGGGCGAGTCTGGAATTTTTTTTTTATAGACAGAGTCTCATTTTATGGCCCTTGTTGGAGTGCTGTAACGTCACAGCTCACAGCAACCTCCAACTCCTGGGCTTAGGCGATCCTCTTGCCTTAGCTTCCAAGTAGCTGGGACCACAGGCGCATAATGCCCTAATAGCCAGAATGCCCAGCTATTATTTCGTTGCAGTTTGGCCAGAGCCGGGTTCTAACCTGCCACCCTTAGTATATGGGGCCGGTGCCCTATCCACTGAGCCACAGGCGCTGCCTAGTGAGTCTGGAATTTGACATCCAGTGACCTGTCGCCCCTCGAAGGAGGGTCTCTACTACATGAGGGACTGTCAAAATCAAGTCCTGTCCCAGAGTCAATTGTCCGCCTCCCGCACCAGCAGTACTGTGACTGTGATGGCTCATAAGCAGCCTGGCCACCCAGCAGCTACTGGGTCAGGGCACTTACACAGGCCGCTGGCCATTTCCACAGTCCAAGAGTCTGCCTTAACATTCTTTTGGCAATGCTTCTGGTTTCATGGACAAACAGGTGGAATGGCTAAGTAGTATCCAGTAAAGCCAAGAAGACTGGTGCTGTTACAAGGGCCTGCTTTAAGGCTTTAAATGCCTGATCCTCTGGTAGCGCCCGCAGCTCAGTCAGCAAGGGTGCTGACCACATACACCTAGGGTGGCGGGTTTGAACCCGGCCTGGGTCTGCTAAGCAACAATGACAACTTTAACGAAAAATAATAGCCGGGCATTGTGGTGGGTGCCTATAGTCCCAGCTACTTGGAAAGCTGAGGCAAGAGAATCGCTTAAGCCCAAGAGTTTGAGGTTGCCACAGTACTTTACCCAGGGTGACTGCTTGAGACTGTATCAAAAAAAAAAAAAAGTCTGATCCTCTAGGTCTGTCCACAGGAGGGGCCCATCACCAGCAATGGCAGCATACAAGGGCTTTGTGATTTCAGCAAAACCCTGGATCCATAAATGGCAGTAGCCCGCCACCCCCAGGAATTCTCAAACTTGCCATTTTATTGTAGGATGATGGGCAGCCAGTCCAGGGGGGTTGAATTCTGCCCACACTTGAGAAAAGTCTGCTTGTAGCTGGGCTAATAGTGTGGTTTCTGCTTCGGCCTCATTTCCATCAGTATTTAGGATGAGGTAGGTACTCTTCCTATAAAGGAGTGGGCAAGACAAATGTAACTGGTAGGGGATTTAGGTGTTGGAGTGGGGTCACTTCCCTCTGGGAAGAATGAAATACCGGTAGTTGTCTGGAGTTTCTGGAGCAGGTCTGTACCCATGAGGGGGGCAATCTGGGATTACCAGGAACGTGGGTCACCTGCATTCAATGTCCAGTGACTGGACACATCTGGGTGGTCCTAGTGGCTCCTTGGATGGGGATCTTCTCCTCAGCTAAGGCTCCCATTGACTCCTATAAAACAGACCACCCCCACCCCCCATGTCCACCAGGAATTTATTTAGCGGCCCCCCACTTTGGCTTGCACCATAGGCTCTTGGGGACCTAAAGGAAGAGAGCCCAGTCCCTTCAATCCAAGTTGCTGCCTCTTTCAGTAGGCAATGCCAAGATCTTCCATATGAGCTTACTGTCGGCACCAAGCTCCAGGCATTCACTTTCCAATGGCCTCTTTTTTTGCAGTAGGCACATTGGTCTCTTTCTAGCCTCAATCAACTTGGGCCAGGGAGTCCCTGGTTTTCTGCTGTCCTTGACTCTTAGTGCATCCCAGCAAATCCTTCCAGCTTCTGTAATTTCTTCCTGATGTCTGGGGCTGACTGGGAGACAAAAGCTAAGTTCACTGCCCTGGCATTTTCTGGAGCAGAGAGGCAAACAGGGTATAGATTCAGAAGGACTCTGAGTCACCCCAAATTTGCCCCAGGTGACTCCTCTGGGCCCTGGACCACCTTAGTTGTTTTTCATAAATGTATAGGTTTTCAGGCTGCTGCCCATAGGCCAATTAAAAGAGACTGTTCAGCGCTTGTAGCTCAACTGGCTAAGGTGCCAGCTACATACACCAAAGCTGGCGGGTTTGAATCCAGCCCAGGCCTGCCAAACAACGACAACTACAACCAAAAAATAGCCAGGCGTTGTGGTGGGTGCCTATAGTCCCAGCTACTTGGGAGGCTGAGGCAAGAGAATCACTTAAGCCCAGGAGTTGGAGGTTGCTGTGAGCTGTGATGCAATAGCACTCTACCCAGGGCGACAGCTTGAGGCTCTGTCTCAAAAAAAAAAAAAAAAAATTTATGGGCAGCGCCTGTGGCTCAAAGGAGTAGAACACCGACCCCTTATGCCAGAGGTGGCAGGTTCAAACCCAGCCCTGGCCAAAAACCGCAAAAAAAAAAAAAAAAAAGACTGATAAAAAGCTTCTAGAGCAGTGGTTCTCAACCTTCCTAATGCCACGGCCCTTTAATTCAGTTCCTGTGGGTCGAGACCCACAGGTTGAGAACTGCTGCTGTAGAGCCTGGGATCCTGCTAAGGTATTGGGGTCCCAATCCAGCTGTTCTGCCAGAAAAACTTTATTAAACCCCTTTTGCCCTTCCTCCCCAGCATCACCAAAACTGGCCAGAAAGGCTTTTCTAGCTTCAGTTTGAACCCTGTTGAAAAAGGGACATAGACAAGAAAGGGGTGGACACCTTTTCCTGCTCTCTCCCTGGGAGATGCCTCCCAAAGGTGGAGGATCCAGGCTTCTTCTTTAGACTTAGGGTTCATGCGAGACCGGAAGCAAGATGCGGGGGTGGGGGTGGGGGGGTGACAGCTGAGAAACAGAAGGCTCCAGTAGCGGAGTTTCTCCCATTGAGGAGACTATGGGAGAGTCCCCCCTACACTGTAAGGAGGCAGCAAATCCTCTCCCCCTGATGTGGCAAGAACTGGTGGGGTCTGCTGACCCTTTTGGGGTTGGGGACAGGCAAGAAGTACTGCAGAATGAGAGCTCACGATTTGACAGACAAACAAAAATAGACACATCACCAGGACAAACAAAATGACTTGAAATACACACAATTCCCAAAAAGCAACGGTTTCTATAAGCAGACATAGACAAATCTAAAGTGCGCATCTGAGGCTGAGGCTCCACACTAATGTCCTGGTGTTTCTAGGGATAGGTCGCACTACGATCACACACATTTCTGAGAGCTCCAGGCAGCCAGGTTCCCCTGAGGCTCCTGCCTTAACAGACAGGCCAGGTTCACTGAGGCTCCTCTTACAGGTTTATGGGCCTGTCCTCAGGGACAACCCCTGAGGCTTCCTTTCTACCTGCGCCTCTGCGTCCAAACTTCCCTGAGACCAAAAGACCAAAGCTCCTGTATCCAGATGGCACTAGTATCCTAGTGTCTCTGACAGGCCAGGGCCAAGCCCTGAGGCTCCTGTCCAGTGGTCCCCCCTCAGAGGTCCCTAAGGGCCCTTCTAAACAAAAAAACAATTTCAGACAGACACCACAGACTCAAACAAACATCACAGACTCAAATACCACGCACAATTACCTCTTGAGAGTAAATTGGAGGACCTGAATTTGGGTAATGAGTTGGAAGGAGTCCCTCTGAAGCCCTCAGGAAGAGTTCAGGGAATTATGAGGCCCTGAAACATGCGAGGGTCACCTCCCCTATAATTCCTGTCCTCTCCAGGGGGCTACACAGGGAGGCCAACCCTCTGGCTGGCAAATCTTGCTGGGGTCTCCAAATGTTATACCCTGAGTGAGTGGAGTAGAGAAATGCCAGCACACTGAGTCCAAATTAAGCAAGGGGCCTTTTATTGTTCAGCCTGGCCAAGAGCAGACTCACACCTCAAAGTCTCTAGACCCCTACAGCAGGGGTGGGTCCAGAGACTGCTTGTAGGAGTCCAAACCTTTTATAAGGGGCTTTCAGTAGAGGAGGGGGAATCCTCAATGCATGCTGAATTTGACAAGAGGCAACACCTGGTAAGGGGAATCCTTACAAGGGGAAGCTGGGGTTTTGCAGTTATTACTAAACTCTTTCAGCTGAGCTTCCTGTCTTAAAGGGGGAATGTAGAAAGCCCCCAGCAAAATGGAGTTGGGGCATAACAGCCTCAGCCTCCCAAGTAGCTTCCATGACCTCTCACTGGAAGGATGCACCCAGAAAGGCATGATGCCACCTCTGTGACATTTTTCACAATAATGCATGACCTCAATTTGTTCATGAGAAAACCTCAAAGGAACACAAATTGACAGACACTCTGCCAAATAACCAGGACTCTGCAAAAGTGTCAAGGTCATGAAGGAGAAGGAAAGACCAAGAAACTGTCACAGATTGAAAGAGTTTAGGAGACATGACAACTAGATGGATTGGATCCCAAAACAGAAAGGGGATATGTGTAGTTATTCAGATGAAACATGAGTGACTTCTGTACTTTTGTTGATAGTAATGTACAAGGTTACTTTATTTTATTTTATTATTATTCTTTTTTTAGAGACAGAGTGTCACTTCGTTGCCCTCGGTAGAGTGCCGTGGCATCACAGCTCACAGCAACCTCCAGCTGTTGGGCTTAGGGGATTCTCTTGCCTCAGTCTCCCAAGTAGCTGGGACTACAGGCACCCGCCACAACACCCGGCTATTTTTTTTGTTGCAGTTTGGCTGGGACAGGGTTTAAACTCACCACCCTCAGTATATGGGGCCGGTACTCTACTCACTGAGCCAGAGGCCCCACCTGATTTTATTTTATTTAATTAATTAAACATTTTTTTTTTTTTTTTGAGACAGAGTCTCATTACGTTGCTCTCGGTAGAGTGCTGTGATGTCATAGCTCACAGCAACCTAAAAAAAAAAAATTTTTTTTTTGAGACACAGCCTCAAGCTGTTGCCCTGGGTAGAGTGCTGTGGCATCACAGCTCACAGCAACCTCAAACTCCTGTGCTTAAGTGATTCTCTTGCCTCAGCCTCCCAAGTAGCTGGGACTACAGGCACATGGCACAAGGCTGGGCTATTTTTTTTTTTTTTTTTTTTGAGACAGAGCCTCAAGGTGTCACCCTGAGTAGAGTGCTGTGGCATCACAGCTCACAGCAACCTCCAACTCCTGGGCTCAAGCGATTCTCCTGCCTCCACCTCCCAAGTAGCTGGGACTACAGGCCCCCGCCACAATGGCTGACTATTTTTTGGTTGTAGTTGTCATTGTTGTTTGGTGGGCCTGGGCTGGATTCAAACCCACCAGCTCAGGTGTATTTGGCTGGGGCCCTAGCTGCTTGAGCCACAGGCACCGAGCCACCCAGCTATTTTTTGGTTGGAGTTGTCATTGTTGTTTGACAGGCCCAGGCTGGATTTGAACTCTCCAGCTCTGGTTTATGTGGCTGGTGCCCTAGCTGCTGAGCTTCAAGTGCTGAGCCTATTTTATTTATTTATTTATTTATTTATTTATTTATTTATTTATTTATTTAGAGCGAGTCTCATTATGTCGCCCTTGGTAGAGTACCATGTACCATCACAGCTCACAGCAGCCTCAAACTCTTGGGCTTGAGAGATTCTCTTGCCTCAGGCTCCCAAGTAGCAGGGACTACAGGTGCCCACCACAATGCCTGGCTTTTTTTTTGTTGCAGTTGTCATTGTTTGTTAGCTGGCCCGGGCTGGATTCAAATCCGCCAACTTCAGTGTATGTGGTTGGCAACATAACCACTGTGCTATGGGCGCTGAGCCAATTACTTCTTTTTTTTTTGAGATATTGTCTCACTTTGTCACCTTCAGTAGAGTGCTGTGATGTCATAGCTCACAGCAACCTTAGACTCTTGGGCTGAAGTGACCCTCTTGCTTCAGCCTCCTGACTAGTAGGGACTACAGGCACCTGCCTCCATGCCAGGCTAGTTTTTCTATTTTTTAGTAGAGACAGGGTCTCACTTTTGCTCAGGCAAGTCTTGAATCCCAAGCTCAAGTAATTTTCCCTTATCAGCCTCCCAGAGTGCCAGGATTACAGCTATGAGTTGCTGCACCAACTAATTTCTTAGTTTTGATAAATGTTCTATTATGTGAGATGCTGACAAAAGTGGAAGCTGGATGAAGGGCATACAGGAACTCCCTGTGCCATTTTTACAACTTCAATGAATCTAAAATTATCTCAGAAGGAAAAAAGACATTAACATAACAAGGAAAGGCTGGGCACCTGTAGCTCTGTGGTTAGGGCACCGGCCACATGTTCTGGGGCTGGCATGTTGGAACCCGGACCGGGCCTGCTAAATAAAAAAAATAGCTGGGTTGGGCCAGTGCCTGTGGCTCACGGAGGAGGGTGCCAGCTCCATATACCAGGGGTGGCAGCTTCAAGCCCTGCCCCGGCTAAAAACTGCAAAAAAAAAAAAAAAACAATGTCAGGGGTTCTGGCTGGCACCGGTAGTCCCAGCTACTTGGGAGGCTGAGGCAAGAGAATCCCTTGGGCCCAAGAGTTTGTTTCTGTAAGCTATGACACCAAGGCACTCTACCAAGAGTGACAAAACGAGACTGTCTCAATTAAAAAAAACAAAACATAAGAGGGAGAGGCCAGGCACAGTGGCTCATGCCTATAATCCTAACACTCTGGGAGGCTGAGGAAGGTGGATTGCTTGAGCTTATGAATTCCAGACCAGCCTATGCAAAAGAGAGACCCTGTCTTGCTTGAGCCCGAGTTGGAGGTTGGAGATTACTGTGAGCTATGACACCAAGCACCCTACTGAGGGCAACATAGTGAGATTCTGTCTCAAAAAAAAAAAAAAAAAGCGAGCGGCACCTGTGGCTCAAAGCAGTAGGGCGCTGGCCCCATATACTGGAGGTGGCAGGTTCAAACCCAGCCCTGGCCAAAAACTGAAAGAAAAAAAAAAAAACAAACACAAAAACCTCCAAAAGATAAGCTTGATATTCTGACCAGAGAGCCAGGAAAATGGGCTTCCGTGAACTAAATAATATTGGGAGAATTCTGACTGTTGCTGTTGTTGTTTTAATTATAACTATTATTTTTAAAAAATTTTAACTATTGGTGGGTAGGGGGTCATGAGGTGTGACACCTCTTGGAGACAGGACAGGACGCAATTACAAAAGGGACTTTACCTAACAAATGCAATCAGTGTAACCTGGTTCTTTGTACCCTTGAAGAATCTCTAACAATTAATAAAAATTAGAGGCTCGGTGCCTGTGGCTCAATCATACATACACCTGACCTGGCAGGTTCAAATCCAGCCCGGGGGCGCCAAACAACAATGACGGCTGCAACCAAAAAAATAGCTAGGCGTTGTGGCAGATGCCTGTAGTCCCAGCTACTTGGGAGGCGGAGGCAGGAGAATTGCTTGAGCCCAGGAGTTGGAGGTTGCTGTGAGCTGTGATGCCATAGCACTCTACCCAGGGCGATCATTTTTCTTGCTGTTTTGCTCTAAGCCAAGGGGAGGCCCAGTGGCTTGGAGTTGTGGCCTAGTGCCAGTGGTTAAAAGTCTGGGATAAATATTATACAGCCTTAAAGAAAGATGGAGACTTTACCTCTTTCATGTTTACATGGATGGAGTTGGAACATATTCTTCTTAGTAACGTATCTCAAGAATGGAGGAAAAAGTATCCAATGTACTCAGTCCTACTATGAAACTAATTTATGGCTTTCATTTGAAAGCTATAACCCAGTTATAACCTAAGGGGGAGAGGGAGGAGAGAGAGGGGGAAGATGGGCAGAGGGAGGGTGGTTGGTAGGATTATACCTGCGGTGCATCTTACAAGGGTACATGTGAAACTTAGTAAATGTAAAATATAAATGTCTTAACACAGTAAGTAAGAAAATGCCAGGAAGGCTATGTTAACGAGTGTGATGAAAATATGTCAAATGGTCTATAAAACCAGTGTATGGTACCCCATGATCGCATTAATGTACACAGCTCTGATTTAATAAAAAAAAAAAAAAAAAGTCTGGGATAAAGGACCAGGAAAAAAAATGTCCTGGGAGTCAGAGCATATAAAGAAAATTCTGATGAAAAAAGAGGGGATAATTTTACATATGGGCAGTGCCCATAACTCAGTGGGTAGGGCGCTGGCCACATACAATGAGGCTGGCAGGTTCGAACCCAGCCCAGGGCTGCTAAAACAACAATGACGGCTGCAACAGAAGAAATAGCCAGGCATAGTGGCGGGTGCCTGTAGTCCCAGCTGCTTGGGAGGTTGAGGCAGGAGAATCGCTTGAGCCTAGGAGTTTGAGGTTGCTGTGAGCTGTGACACCACAGGTACTCTACCCAGGGCAACAGCTTGAGAGTGTCTCAAAAAAATAAATTCTAGGGTGGCGCCTGCGGCTCAGTGAGTAGGGCGCCCGCCCCAGATACCGAGGGTGGCAGGTTCAAAGCCAGCCCCGCCCGAACTGCAACCAAAAAATAGCCGGGCATTGTGGTGCGCGCCTGTAGTCCCAGCTGCTCGGGAGGCTGAGGCAGAAGAATCGCAGAAGCCCAAGAGCTGGAGGTTGCTGTGGGTCCTGTGACTTCACGGCACTCCACTGAGGGTGGTAAAGTGAGACTCCGTCTCTACAAAAAAAAAAATAAAAAAAATAAATAAATAAATAAATAAATTCTATGTATGAACCCACACAAGTTTTGAACTCAATCTCAAATTGTGCTTGTGTGAAAAATACCCAGTGAAGGATCCTAAGATCCTGAGTATTGAACCACCATATACTCCACTGCACCAAGCAGACCCAAGTGGCAAACAAAGCTTTGAAAGTAAAGCTGATATTAAGACCCTGCCTACAGGGCGGCGCCTGTGGTTGAGTGGGTCGGGTGCTAGCCTCATATACCGAGGGTGTCATGGTCAAACTGCAAAACAAAAAATAGCCGGGCGTTGTGGTGGGCACCTGTGGTCCCAGCTACTTGGGAGACTGAGGCAAGAGGAATCGCCTAAGACCAGGAGTTGGAGGTTGCTGTGAACTGTGACGCTACAGCACTCTACTGAGGGTGATAAAGTGAGATTGTCTCTAAAAAAATAAAAAAATAAAAAGTAAATGGTATGTAGGGCTCGGTGCCCATTAGGGCGCCAGCCACATGCATCGGAGCTGGTGGTTTGAACCCAACCCTGCCCTGCCAAACAATAATGATGACTACAACCAAAAAGCGCTGTGGCAGGTGCCTGTAGTCCCAGCTACTTGGGAGGCTGAGGCAAGAGAATCACTTGAGCCCAGGAGTTTGAGGTTTCTACTCCATGGCACTTTACCAAGGGTTTCAAAGTGAGATTCTGTCTAAACAAACAAACAGAAAAACTCTGGGCGTGGTGCTCAAGCCTATAATTCTAGCACCCTGGGAGGCAGGTGCATTGCTTGAGGTCACAGGTTAGAAACCAGCCTGAGCCTGATCTAGACTTTAATCTCTAAAAATAGCAGGTGTTGTGGACACCTATAGTCCCAGCTACTTGGGAGGCTGAGGCAACAGAATCACTTGAGTCCAAGAGTTTGAAGTTGCTGTGAGCTGTGACACCACAGCACTCTACTGAGGGCGACATAGTGAGACTCTGTCTCAATAATAATAATAAAAATAAGAAGTTGGAGCAACTATCTTAATAATAGAGACATAGAACCAGGGATAAAAAAGAACACTTATACTTTTTTTTTTTTTTTGCAGTTTTTGGCCAGGGCCCATTTGAGCCCACCACTTCTGGTATATAGGTCCAGCGCCCTACTCACTGAGCACAGGCTCCACCCAAGAATACTATATGTTGATAAAGGAACACACAGCATTTTCATATCTTTGTTTTGTTTTTTGAGACAAAGTCTCACTCTATAGCCCTAGGTAGAGTGCTATGGTGTCACAGCTCACAGCAACCTCAAATTCTTGGGCTTGAGCAATCCTCTTGCCTCACCCTCCCAAGTAGCTGGGATTACAGGTGCCCGCCACAACACCTGGCTAGTTTTTCTATTTCTAGTAGCTGGTCTTGCTCTTGCTCAGGGTGGTCTTGAAATCTTGAGCTCAAGCAATCCATCTGGCTGGGCCTCCCAGAGTGCTAGGAGCACAGGCGTGAGCGTGTCTGGCTTCAGAATTGTCACATCTTCTTGATATCAGCCTCACACCTCCTCTGAGTGTGTTTGCTCTGGGAAGGACCTCCCAGCCACGAGGAGGTTTCCATCTCTAGGTCATCTGCCCTGACAGCCAAGGGCGTCTACCTGTCTTTGATCACGCTGGGGGATGTCTCAGACTAGGAAACCCGCCATCACCGATGGCACCGGTCTGTTCTGACTGGCTCACTTGTTCGGAGTTTTAAGTGTTTACTGGACCTGCCCCTGGAGCTGCTGGTCTTCCAGAGACGTCCGCCGAGCCGGAGGCCTTGGAGTTGGATGACCAGGGTTCTCCACTTATCCTGAGTCGGGGAGGGTGAGCGGGATCGGCCTCGCCCTCCGCTCCGGGCCTCGCCCCTCAAGTCTCCAGATGGGTTCGCCCGCCCTGGCCCGGTCCCTATAGGTGCCATCTCCGCCCCTCCAGATTAGTTTCGTTCACCCTGCCTCTCCTGGTCCCTCCTATGTTGGACTTCCTGTGTCCAAAGGGCTCCTGGGACTCCCCGGGCCTGGAGGCCGGATCCTCCCCGGTGCTCGCCCTCGGGCCTGCGTGGGACCCTCCAGAGCATCCCCTGTAGGCCGACAGGCCGGAAATGGGCCCTGTGCGGAACTGAGAGCTGGAGCAGGGGCCGCGCTGACCCGATGCCGAGGCCCTCGCTCAGGTCTTTGCAGGGCGGGGCGGGGGGACAGACCCCTCTCACCGCCTGTCCCTGCTATTTCCGGTTTCATCTGTCTCGCTGCGTTCACGTGTAGGGCCCACCGCGATGAAGGGCCAGTAATGCCCCATCTGGAGCCCCCTCCGCCTCTGTGCCCACGGCTTCTACCTGAGTGACCTGCTTTATGGAAGAGTCCGCCTATCCGCAAGGTCAGGACCTCAAGATGCTCGGCAAGGCTGTTTCTACCTTGAGCTGCCTGGGGCCTACCTCCGCCCCACCCCTCAGCCCTGGGGGCGGTCTTCCCCACGGATGTTTCTTGTCACGGTATCGTCAGCATCTGTGGCCTGGAGTTCCCACAGAAGCGGGAGCGGAAGAGGGCAGGGAAAAACATAATCGCGTTCCCCAAATGCCTTCTCTTGGAAGGCACTGTGAAACCGAGGAAAGGTGGGGAAACTGAGGTCCAGAAATGATGCCGCTCAGCCACCGAAGCGCGGCCGCAGTGGAGCCATACTGACACACAGGCTGCTCACTCCAGTGCAGCCACCACCCGCCCACCTTGGATAAAGGTTGGACAAGACTCAAGGCGTAGTGTCTGGCGCTGTGGCTCAAGCCTGTAATCCTACACTGGGAGGCTGAGGCGGGTGGATTGCCCTGAGCTCACAGGTTCCAGACCAGCCTGAGGAAGAGCGAGACCCTGTCTCTAAAAAATAGCCGGGAGTTGGGTGGCGCCTGTGGCTCAAAGGAGTAGGGCACTGACCTCATATGCCGCAGGTGGTGGGTTCAAACCCAGCCCCGGCCAAAAACTGCAAAAAAAAAAAAAAGAAAAAAGCCGAGTTTTGTGGCGGGCGCCTGTAGTTCCAGCTACTTGGGAGACTGAGGCAACAGAATCATTTGAGCCCAAGAGTTGGAGGTTGCTGTTAGCTATTACGCCGGCGCTCTACGGAGGGTGACAAAGTGAGACTCTGTCTCAAAGAAAAAAAAAAAGACTCAAGGCGTGCTGTCCCCCAGGAGAGGTCGTCTCCTGTCCTCTTTCATAGGGGTACTATGCCAGCATAAGGTCTTGGGTTTCTCAAATCTGAAATTATTGATACCTTGGTTGGAGGAAAGGGGAGGAGTGTTTTGCAGGTGTGACCGCCAGAGGGCGCTAGACCCCTCAGGGCAGTCCTGGGAGCTTGTGGACCGAGGTGTCTCCTGCAACCTGGGAAGACTCTCAGGCTGTCAGGTGTCTAGAGGTGTCTAGAATGGAGGTGATGTGCATCCTGCCTACTCTAGGTTCCCTTTAGCATCTTCTCTTGAATCCCTGCCCTTCTAGACTCTTTTCCCCCTCTAGCCCCCTCCTTTCAAAAAGTGGCCAGAACAGTACCTATGGGCTGTAGGAACACCATGCATGGCTGGGGGATGGTCGTACCTCATGGGTCCACAGAAGACCTGGGAAGCTTCAGTCTTCAGCCCACCTCAGCCCCCCAGAGAGGGGCACATCAGTGTACCGTAAGTATGCTCAGAATCCCAGGCCCACTTATTGAACTCATGCTCTGCTTTGTGTAACCCCATCACTCCTTTTCTTTGGTTGCTTCCCATTTCCTTTAGAATAAAATCCAAGCTCCTCACTGTAGCCTGTGATGCCCTGCTTGGTGGTCCAGCCCACCTCTTTCCCTCATTCAGCTCATTCCTTGCCCATTACATTCTGGCCAAGATGACTTCTCTTCTGTTTCTTTGGATACACAACGTGTTTTCCTGCTTCTGGGCCTTTGCACAGGCCTTTCTATCTGAAACTGGACTATAAGACCATAAGGGCAGGAACTGTGTCTAATTTTGTTTAGCTCCATATCCCCCAACATTTAGCATAACACGCAATAAATGTCACCTGTAGTAAATCTTAGTAAATAACTTTTGAATAAATGTGCCTGGCTTTGCTATTAACTGATAAAGTCTCTTTCTCCCCTCGCTTTCTCCTTTTTTAGTTTTTCATTTTATTATTTTATTTCTTTGTTTGTTTGTTTGTTTAGCAGGCCTGGGCCAGGTTCAAATCCACCAGCCCCAGAGCATGTGGCAATCCACCAGCCCCAGAGAATGTGGCCAGCACCCTAACCACTGAACTACTGGCAACTCTCCTTTTTTTTCTTTTGAGACAGAGTCTCACTTTGTTGCCCTGGGTAGAGTGTCATGGTGTCGTCATAGTTCACAGCAACCTCAAACTCTTGGGCTCAAGCAATTCTCTTGTCTTAGCCTTCCACGGAACTTGGACTTCAGGCCTTGCACATGCCCAGCTAGTTTTTCTATTTTTAGTAGAGATGAGGTCTTGCTCTTGCTTAGGCTGGTCTCAAACTCCTGAGCTCAAGCAAGCCATCTTCTTTGGCCTCCTAGAGTGCTAGGATTACAGGTGTGAGCCACCATGGGCCCAGCTGATTCAGTCTTTACCACAGTCAGGTAAGGTAGGAAATGTGGAGTAGGAACTGTTCTTTTTGTATCCTTTTCTTTTCATAGAAAAGAAAACAAGAGCTCAGAGAACAGGCTACTTGTTTAAAGTCACACAGCTAAGATTGAAGCTCCAGAGGGGGACTTTTTCACCTCTCACTGTGCAAAGGCCTACAGATGGGGGTTGGGGATTGATGGCACCCCCAGTCCAGTTCCCAGGCTAGATACTTGAAGTAGGTATTCCTGGCGTAGGAGGCTTTGGGCCTGGGCTGAATGGTCAGGAAGACCTGAGTCTGCAGAACCCGGAAGAGAGCTCTGAATAAATGCAAGGGGCAGAGCAGATCCCACTCCTGGGACTAACAGGGTGCTGTCAGCTTAGGGTCTCCACTGGCAGGACACCCGTGGGTGGGGAAATTGATGTGGTAGTCGCTCTGCAGTCCCTCCCCCAAAGCTGTGGGCTGAGGCTCCCCCAGGGACGCGGGCTGGGCCATCGATGTCTGGCCCAAGCAAGATGTTCCCACGCGGGGGAGTCCTTGGGAAAGACGGTGGGGCGGGCCAAAGGGCGGGCGCCCGCGCTCAGGTCCCTCGGCAGCCACTTCTCAGTTACTCCCTTGGCAGACTGGGTCGCGTTCCTTCTGCTGCCACCCGCGAGGTGAGTGGGTGGGTGGGTGAACCCCGCTGCCCCAGCCCAGGCAGGAGTGGGATGCAGCTTGGCAGGGTCAGGCCCCTGTGGCTCCTTCAGTAGAGGGTTGGGGCGCTTCTGGCACGACGAAGTTGAGGATCCGCATATGGGGAGCCTTCCATTCCCTCTAAATAAATTATCCACTCCCTCTCCTGATAATGCGGCCTCTCCCTCACACTTATCCCTGATGGGGCGCCCCTCCTTCCCAGACTTGGGGACACCACTTATCATATATGTTGTGCCTCCTCCCTCCTTGTAGTTATTGGGTGCCCTTCTTTGTCCCTAGATGCAGGACCCTTTTTTCTCTCCAGAAGTGGGGTGCCTGCTTCTCTCTGCAGATGTGTCATCCTCTCCCTCCTAATGACCCAGTTAAGTCGCTGTCCTCTAAAGCCCCTCCCCACCTCCCATGGATTCCAAACCCTGAGCCTTCCCTGGGGGGTGTGAGGTTGGGCTCAGCCTGTTCCCTTCCCCTACCAGCCCAGCCCTGCAGGCTCTGGTGCACGTAGGCAGCCAATTAGGGGGGAAGGGGTGGGGGCCAGGCGGTCTGTCTGTGCAGAGACCTCTGCAGATGGCCCTGCAGGGAAGAAGCTTTGGGATCTGCTACCTCCCAACCTGGCCTCCCACCCAGTTTCTGCAGGGGCACAAACCACTGAAGGGGTTCCCCAACCTGGCCAGGCTGACCTGTGGCTGGCACCAGAACCCCGAGCCTCAAACTGGGGAACTCTACCACAAGGGTTAGGCCTCCTCCTGCTTCTCAGATGGTGAACTGAGGTCCCAAGAGGTGGTTCCAAATGTCCAGGACCCCTATCTACCTCCATGGGGATATCAGACAAAGTTAGAGGGGTCAAGGACATGAAGGTGACCTTGAAGCCTTGAGCTCCCCACTGCCACCATGCCAGTGAAAGAGGGATTCTCAGGTTGGGCACTGAGGAGACAGAAGGCCATGTGGGAACAGAAGTCATCTATACTATCTCTCCTCAGATGCTCTCCAGAGCTGCTTGGAGCTTGGCCCTGAGGAGAGGAGGACTTGGAACTCGAGGGATACACAGCTTAGGAGGTTCTGGTAAGACTTGGACCCATCCCTCCCAAAAGAACTCTGGGACTAGGGGCAAGGGTCCTGCCTATAGGTTGCTGCACTCCCTGGGCTCACTCCCACACCACCTCCCACAACTCCACTCCTTGGTCCTGGGCCAAGTTCCTCCAGGAAATGAAGCCCACAGGGTGAGCAGACAGCAGCCCCCTCCATTCCAACCTTTCTTAGAGCCTGACCCCCCCAAACCTTAGGCCCTTAGTCTATGTCTTTGTATCCTGAGGTGAAGGATGCTGACTGAACCTTGGACCCTGAATCCTTCTTTCCAGACCTTAGTATCAGTGTTAGTCAGAAGAAAGAGACCTAAAGCAGGAGAGTCTTCAGCCAGATAGCAGGAAGGCCTTCCTGACATTTAAAGATAAAATGTATCGAGGCCTTACTGTGTACCCCAAACTGTGATAAAAATTTGATAACAGGGCCAGGTGTGGTGGCTCACGTCTGTAGTCCCAGCGTGTGGGAGGCTGAGGCGGGTGGATTGCCTGCGCTCGGAGGTTCAAGAACAGTATGAGGAGGAGTGAGCCATAGTGAAACCCCATCTCTAAAAAAAAAAAAAAAAAAAAAAGCCAAGCTTGAGGCAAAAAACTTCAAACTAAGAAGAGTGAAAGCTAGCTGAAATTGAAAGCAAAAAAAAAAAAAAAAAAAAAGAAAAAAATTTGATAACAGATTAACACATTTAGACTTAACAATAAGCAGGAAAGATAGATGCCAGGCTGTTATCTCCATTTTTCAGATGAAATAGATTAAGACCCGGAGATCTAGATATTAGAAGAGCTAGGTCTCCCTGCCCAAGGACATTTCAGCAGCATGGTGTCAGTACAGAGCAGAACCTTTACTGAGGCCAACCTTAGTGCCCCACCTTGGATACCCACAGGAGCCCTTGGGGGTGTAGCCATCAGGAAAAGCTTCCAGGAAGGGAAGCCAGTAGTAAAACTGACTGACGTCTAATAATCAGCATGATTTACTGAGCATTTCCTGTGAGCCAAGCATTGCACAAAGCCTTTTCAGTGTATTATTTTGAAGAGTGCGAGGTGGGTTCTCTTACTACTCCCACCTCCCACACAAGGATATGGAGGTACAGGAAGATAAAGGGGCCTGTTAGAACTGAGTTGAGGTGGAGCTAGGGTTCAAAGCCATCTGACTCCAAAGCTGTGCCCTTGGCCCCTCACTAAAGGCAGAGTGCTTTACTGTTTGCAGGCAGGAACATGATGGCAGTTTCCCACATTGCCCCTGCCTGATTTGACCTCCTCATCTCAGATCTTCCCAGAGAACATGGGATTTGAAGCAAGAGGGGCTGAATTGTGGCTCTGGCCCTGCTGCTTCTTGCTCTGTGAATTCCACCAGGTGACTTAGCTGCTCAGTTTCTTTATCTGTAAATTGGAGATAACAGTATCACCTGGGTCAGATGATGTGGTTGGTGTAAATGAGTCAGCTCACCTGAAGGCTTTAGAATGCCCCTAGCACAAGTAAGCAAGCCTGTTGATGTTAGGGTTAGAGTGAGGGTGTCCCAGAGCAGCCTGGATTCAGGTCCCTCCCTTGTGCCTGCAGCCCCCAGTGAGCGGAAGATGCCCCCCTACACCAACTACTATGCCCAGCGCTCCTACCCCATGCCGGACGAGCCCTTCTGCACGGAGCTCAATGCTGAGCAGCGGGCGCTGAAGGAGAAGGAGAAGGGCAGCTGGACTCAGCTGAGCGACGCTGAGAAGGTGGCCTGTAAGGATGGGGATGGCTGGGGACAGTGACTTTGGGCGAGAGGGCCTGTCAGGGAGCAGAGGGCAGGGAGAGGTCTGAAAGACTGCCAGACTCCCCCACCCCAGTACCGAATGCACACCCGAGGTGTGAAGTTCATTCATTTGTTCATCATTTTATTCACCCATCTATTTACACCCAGCCTGACACTTTGCGATGCTGGGGACAGGAGGTCAATCAGCAGGGTGGTTCCTGCCCTCATGGTGCTGCTCCAGTCCAGTGTTGGAAACTGACACAGACCCCAGCAATTGTAATACAGGACATGTGGCAAGACTAAGGCATGTTCAAGAATCATCTCCCAGAGGAGGGCATGTTCCAACTGTCCTTGAAGGGTGGAGGGGAGGGTGCTGCCAGGTAGTGGGAAGAGCATGGGGAAGGGTGTCAGAGCAGGAAAGTGTGGTAGTTCCTGGTATCACTGAGTGATGTGGGAGTGGGACAGTGAGAGGCAGATGTGCCAGGTAGGGAAGAGTGGTCTGAGCCTGGGAGGTGGAGAGATGCATAGCCCCCTGGCACAATCACCAGGTTGTTCATTTGATATTCGGAGACTCATTCTCATCCCAAAATTATGGGAACCCAACCCGACCTCTAGTATTTCAGAGGACTCCTAACAGGAAAGGCTCATGGTTCTCACATTCATTCATTCCTTCAATGTTACATTAAGTACCTACTACAATGCCAGGCACTGGCAATATGGCTGTGAGCAAACTGGGCTCTGTCCTTGTCCTGTGAACCCACATTTCCAGCCCTCTCTCCCTCGGCTCGTTGGCGTCGGTGGGTCCGGCCGTCCTTCCGTCCGTCCTTTCTTTCTTTTTTCTTTTCTTTTTTTTTTTTTTTTTTTGAGACAGATCTTTAAGCTGTCACCCTGGGTAGAGTGCTGTGACATCACAGCTCACAGCAACCTTCAACTCCTGGGCTTAAGCGAATCTCCTGCCTCAGCCTCCCAAGTAGCTGTGACTACAGAGACCTGCCACAACATCCGGCTATTTTTTTTGGTTGCAGCCATCATTGTTTGGCGGCCCGGGCTGGATTCAAACCCGCCAGCTCAGATGTATGTGGCTGGCGCCTTAGCAGCTTGAGCGACAGGCGCTGAGCCAGCTCTTTTCCTTTCTGTCTCTTTGTCACACACACACCCCTTAGCTTCTGTCCCTTCATCCATTTCAGAAATGGACATTCTCTCTTCCTTATTTCTCCAAATGTTACATGCACAAAACAAGCACAAAACCTAATATTTACTGCACACTTACCAGGCAGCAGGCACCTCTGTGGAGTGAGTACTCTCACTAGCTCACTGTTGAGGAAACTGAGGTTCAGGAAGGTACAGTCACTTGTGATGGTTGCACAGCTAGAGAGTGGTGGAGGCAGGACTGGTTCCAGGATTTTCACCCTTGGCTTCTGCACCACATGCTCTTGGTGAGTCACAGTGTGGTATTGGGGCTCATGCCTTTAACCACTAGGCATGGCAGTCCTGGACCCTTGACCTCGCACTGCAGACTTGGCTTCCCCACTCTCCCCTCCCTTCAGAACTTCCTTTCTCTTTGCTCCCTGAGCCCCCTCACACCCAGCTCCACCCTCAGTGGAAATTCAAACTACTTTCTGTGGTTGATACAGCATTTCAACCCAAACCGCCCACCCGCCTGTGTTGCTAAAATCTGAGACAGTTCCTCTCTCCAAGGAATTCTGCTGCCAGCTTTGCTTTTCCTTTAGTTACTTATTTTCATATTTATTTAATAAACTGAGAAAGGATTACACACAGATGGCAATGTTTTAAAAACTATCAAAAAAAGGGCGGTGCCTGTGGCTCAGTGAGTAAGGTGCCGGCCCCATATGCCGAGGGTGGCAGGTTCAAACCCAGAACTGGCCAAACTGAAACAAAAAATAAAATAGCCGGGTGTTGTGGTGGGCGCCTGTAGTCCCAGCTGCTCAGGAGGCTGAGGCAAGAGAATCGAGTAAGCCCAAGAGTTAGAGGTTGCTGTGAGCCGTGTGACGTCATGGCACTCAACCCAAGGGAGGTACAGTGAGACTCTGTCTCTACAAAAAAAAAACAAAAAACCACCTGTAATCCCAGCACTAGGGAGGCCGAGGCAGGCGGATTGCTTGAGTTCACAGGTTCAAGACTAGCCTGAGTCAGAGCGAGACCTCATCTCTAAAAAATAGCTGGGCATTATGGTGGGCACCTGTAGTCCCAGCTACTTGGGAGGCTGAGGCAAGATTATTGCTTGAGCTCAGGAGTTGGCGGTTGCTGTGAGCTATGACATCACAGCATTCTATTGAGGGTGACAAAGTAAGACTGTCTAAAAAAAAACAAAAAAGCAAAAAGTCCCCTTGTGATCAGGTTCTTGTCTGTTTCTCCAGACAGAATCTGCCAGATCTGAGCAAGCAGAAACAGTTTCTCACCTTCCCTCTCAGCTCACCCTCCCTTCTGCACTTTGCTTTTTCACTTGATGGTACTCTTGGTCCAAGAGGTAAAGTGTCATCACAGGGCAGTTGTGCCAGGCCCGGCCTGCCCACCACTTGACAACTGTCTCAGTTTGTGGGACTCTAGCCTAGATGGTTTGAGAGGGAGTCCTCTCTGTTCACTGTGTGGATGACAGGGGCCAGAGGCAGTAGGACTGGTGAGGAGGCCTAGACCAGGGCAGTAGCCAAGTAGGTGAGGCAATGTTAGAGTATTTTTGTTGTTGTTGTTGATGTTGAGACAAAGTTCTACCCTATACCCTGAGCAGGGTGCAGGGACGTCATAGCTCACTGCAACCTCAGACTCAGGCTGTGGGCATCCTGTTGCCCCAGCCTCTGGAAGCTGCTGGGATTATAGGTGCTCGCTGTAGTGCCTGGCTGGGTTTTTCAACCTTTTTCATGAGTCGTGTCTCACTCTCACTCAGACAAGCCTCTAACTCCTGAGGTTAAGCAATCCTGCCTTAGACTCCCACACTGTTGGGACTACAGGCGTGAGCCACCGCATCCGGCATGTTGGAGTATTAATAATAACATCAGCCACATCTGTTCAGAGCTCACCGGGTGCCAGGAACCATGCAAACCACATTACCTGCACGACCCACTTCATCTCACTTCAGCCCTAGTTATTGGTCATCATTGCCCCATTTCACAGATGAGGAAACAGAGACTTAACTGAAATGACTGGCCCATGGGCTCAGAACCCAGCAGAGGTGGAGCCAGGGCTCATGCCTGGGGCCATCAAATTCCAGAGCACATGGGATTTGGTAGGTCATTCTCAGGTGGCCTGAGGAGCTCTAACTGGTAGAAAGACTTATGATCCTCCCTTGAGGGGGGGGAATTGCTGACAGATGAGGCTGTGCACACAGGCTTCCTGGAGCAGATAGAGTGGGGCCTGGTCCTGAAGGGAAGGATGAAGGGGCATGACAGGGAATATCCCCCAGGACACAGTTCCAGGATCTCTATGGACCTGCACAGTGTATTTATTTATTTATTTTTTTAGAGATAGAGTCTCACTTTATCGCCTTGGTGTCACAGCTCACAGCAACCTCCAACTCCTGGGCTTAGGTGATTCTCTTGCCTCAGGCTCCTGACAGGAGCCAGTCACAACACCCGGCTATTTTTTTTGTTGTTGTTGCAGTTTGAAAAAAAAAAAAAAAAATTATGTGGGCAGGCCAGGTTCAGTGGCTCATGCCTGTAATTGCAATACTTGGGAGGCCGAGGTGAGTGGATTACCTGAGCTCACAGTTCAAGACCGGCCTGAGCAAGAGTGAGACTCCATCTCAGGAAAATAGCCAGGCATTGTGGCAGGCGCCTGTAGTCCCAGCTACTTGGAAGGCTGAGGCAAGAGAATCACTTCAGCCCAAGAGTTTGAGGTTGCTGTGAGTTGTGACTCCATGGCACTCTGCCGAGGGCAACAAAGTGAGACTCTGTCTCAAAAAAAAAAAAAAAAAAAAAATTAGGGGGGGGGGCATAGTGGTACACACCTGAAGTCTTAGCTACTGTAATGAGCCAGGAGTATCACTTGAGCCCAGAAGTTTGAAGTTACACTAAGCTATGATGATGCCACTGCACTCCAGCTTGGGCAATAGACTGAGACCCTGTCTCAAAGAAAAAACAAACAACAAGCACAAAGGGGCCAGCAGTGGTGTCTCATGCCTGTAATCCTAGAGCTCTGGGAGGCCAAGGCAGATGAACTGCCGAGGCTCACAATTTGAGACCAGCCTGCACAAGAGCAAGACCACATCTCTAAAAATAGCTTGGCATTGTGGTGGGCGCCTGTAGTCCCAGCTACTTGGGATGCTGAGGCAAGAGAATCGCTTAAGCCCAAGAGTTTGAGGTTGCTGTGAGCTGTGACGCTATGGCACTCTACTGAGGGCAGACATAGTGAGACTGTCTCAAAAAAAAAAAAAAAGAAGAATAAAAAGAAAGAAAATGCTCCTGTTACCTCTGTCAACTCTGGGAATTTCAAGGGTTTCAGACGTTCTTGTGCCAGGAACTGGGACAGAGATCAAATATATACTAAGTAGTTCTTTTTTTTTTTTTTTTTGGAGTTTTTGGCTGGGGCCGGGTTTGAACCACCTCCAGTAAATGGGGCCGGCGCCCTACTCCTTTGAGCCACAGGTGCTGCTCTTTTGTTTTTTTGAGACAGAATCTCACTTTGTCAACCTTGGTAGAGTACTGTGGTGTCATAGCTCACAGCAACCTCAAACTCTTGGGCTTAAGTGATTCTCTTGCCTTGGCCTCCCAAGTAGCTGGGACTACAGGCGCCTGCCACAATGCCTGGGTATTTTTTGGTTGTAGTTGTCATTGTTGTTTGGCAGGCCTGGGCTGGATTTGAACCTGCCAGCTCCGATGTATGTGGCTGGTGCCCTGGCAGCCAAGCCAATATACTATATATTTCTTATTATGTCACCTTCGGTTCACTAAGAAAACACCCCAAACATCAGCTTCATTTCCATCCCTTCCCTGCACTTCCCCACTTCTGTGTCTTTTCAAGAGTAGACCCCTCACCCTGGCATGCCTCTTGCCATGAAGTCTGATCTCTTTGGAGGGTGTGACCCTGTCTGATTTCTCTGGGAATCTCCAGCAGGATTTTTATTCACTTATTCATTCTTTTGTTGTTGTTGTTGTTGTTTAGCGGGCCTGGGCCAGGTTTGAGCCCACCAGCCCTGGAGCATGTGGCCAGCGCCCTAACCGCTGAGCAACGGGCACCCAGCCTCACTTATTTATTCTAGAAATAATGATTAAGGGCCTCCTTTGAGCCAACCACTGTTCTAGTGGCTGGGAACGTAACATTGAATGTATGTAATATGAACAATGTAACAATGAACTGAAGCTTACAGTCCAAAGGAAAGATAAGCAGTAAATAAGATAATAAATAAAAATATTATCACTTCTTTGCCTAAAATCCACTCCCCCCAGTTCCGGACTCCTCATTGAGGCTGCCAAAGTCCTGTGTGATTCGACTCCTACTGACACTTCATTTGCCTCACTCTTGTTTTGTTTTGAGAGAGAGTCTTGCTCTATTGCCCTGGGTAGAGTGCCACAGCATCATACCTCACCTTGAGCTTGAGCAACCTTAAGCTCTTGGACTTGAGCAACCCTCTTGCCTCAGCCTCCCAGCAGTTGGAACTACAGGCACCTGCCACAATACCTGGCTAGTTTTTCTATTTTTATAGAGATGGGGTCTTGCTCTTGCTCAGGCTGGTCTCTAATTCCTGAGCTTAGGCGATCCACTTGCCTTGGCCTCCCAGAGTGTTTGAATTATAGGTGACAGCCACTGTGCCTGGCCTCTACGCTCTGTGTTTTTTACTCATTCCATTGCAGCCACACTGGCTTTCAAGTCACCCCCTCCCTACTCCTTCCTGCCTCAGGGCCTTTGCACTGGCTTCTGCTTTTCCCTGACTTTCCCCTTTGGATTTTTTTCAAGTCTCAGTTCTAATGTCACCTTCTCTGGCCACCCAATTGGGTGAAGCATTTGCCATCATCTCCCCCACTACGCTCCACAAGGGCAAGAATTTTCATTCATTCACTGCCATGTCACTAGTTCTTGGCCGTGCTTTGTATACAGAACATGCTCAATAAGAATTTGCTGAATGAATAGCATCTGGTGCAAGGGATAGGAGGCCAGGGAACCTTGTAGCCAAGAGTTGGCCCAAGGTCCTTGGAGTGGATACACCTGAGGTCCATTCCCCACCCCTGCCTGCCTTCAGTGTACCGGCTCCAGTTCCATGAGACCTTTGCAGAGATGAACCGTCGCTCCAACGAGTGGAAAACCGTGATGGGCTGTGTCTTCTTCTTCCTTGGATTTGCAGCTCTGCTGATTTGGTGGCAGAGGGTTTACAGTGAGTGGCAACCCCTCACCTGGCTGTAGGCTTGGCCCACGCCCTTGTGGACATAGCCACTGCCCATGTTCTCAGGGAAGCCATGCCTATACTCATATGCAGAGTTTTGAAAAGCCTCCACAGAGGTGTAGGCTGACAGGCAGAGCATGGTTGCCTGGGTTTGGATGTAGGGAGTCTACATCTCTGGGCCTCAGTTTCCTTATTTGAAAAATGGAAATAATTTATATCCATATATGAGGGTTCTTGTGAAGATTTAATCAGAAAGGGCTGTAAGTCAGGGCTTGGTACATAGTCCTGAATGGTGTAGTTACTGATTGCTGTGTATTAACTGTGTATTTTTCAGTTAGCGTCCCCAACATATATGAGTTTAAACACGATACAGGTTTATTATTTTCACTCATAAAAGGCCAGAGAAGCAATCAGACAGTTATGGTGACTCCATAGTGCAGGCTCCTTCTGTCTTGCTGTTCTTCCATCCTGACACACAGGAGCTGCTCCAGCTCCTGCCATCAAGCCTACATTAAGCCAGGGAGAAAGGGGAAGGGAAGAGGACTCTCCTTTAAGGCCCAGAAGTTGCTTGTGTTTTCTGCTCATATCCTATGGGCTAGAGAAGATCACAGGACCATGTCTAGCTACAAGGCAAGCTGGGAAATGTAGTCTTTAGCTGGGTAGTCAAATACCCAGCAGAACCTGGTTTACTTCACAAGTTCTCAGAATGTCCCTGAGCCAAGAGCACTACCTGGGAACTTGCTAGAAATTCACCTTCTCAGCTCCTTCTGGATCTACTGAGTCAAACACTGTGAGGTGGAGCCTAGCAATTTTCTTTCTTTTTTTTTTGTTTTAGAGACAGAGTCTCACTTTATTGTCCTTGGTAGAGTGTCGTGGTATCACAACTCACAGCAACCTCCAATTCCTGGGCTTAGGCGATCCTCTTGCCTCAGCCTCCCGTGTAGCTGGGACTACAGGCACCCATCATAATGTCTGGCTATTTTTTTGTTGTTGCAGTTTGGCCAGGTTTGAACCTGCCACCCTTGGTATATGGGGCTGGTGCCCTACCCACTGAGCCACAGGCTGCCCGAGCCCAGCAATTTTCATTTTAATGCCTTCAGGGTGATTCTGATGCCACTCAGGTTTGAGAACCACTACCCTAGAGGAAGGGGAGAGGATATTGAGAAAGAGCTGGCAGTCTCTGCTTCGGCTGACTTTCCGTCTTGTGGCCTCACTTTGTTTCTTCTGTAGAGAGTGACAGGAATTCCTACCTTGTATGAGGGAGAAATGGGAGTCTTTGAAAAAGACTAGTCTAGCCCAGGACTTGGCATTCAAAATAAATGTTCATAAAGATTGTTCTCTTCCTGACCACAGCCTGGGATGGAAAGTAGCAGGGATGAAGGGCAGGCAGCAAATCAGCCCTAGGAGTGAGGGGACAAGGAGGTAAGATACGAGTGGTGCTGGGAGTTCTGGCCCCCAGGTCTCCCTGACCACACGGTAAAGTACCTAAAGTGCCTCCATGAATGCTTCAGCCTTTAGATTACGTATTCCCCCTGCAGCTGAATTCCTAGGTGAATGTTCCCTACCTACCATCTACCCTGACCTGCTTAGGAATGAAAGAAATTATTTCATCCTGGGCCCTTCCCAGGGAGTGGAAGCAAATTCAATAGCTATAATTAAAGTGGGTAGCAGGTAACCTCATGGCATTTATTCTCTCTCTCTCTCTTTTTTTTTTTTTTGAGACAGAGTCTCAATCTGTCTGTTGCCCTGAGTAGAGTGCCATGACATTATTGTAGCTCACAGCAGGCTCCAACTCTTGGGTTTGAGCAATCCTTTTGGCTCAGCCTCCCAAGTAGCTGGGATTACAGGGATCTACCACAATGCTCAGCTAGTTTTTTCTAATTTTAGTACAGATGGAGTCTCACTCTTGCTCAGGCTGGTCTCAAACTTGTGAGCTTAAGCAATCCACCTGCCTTGGCTGCCCAGAGAGCTAGGATTACAGGCATGAGCCACTATGCCTGGCCCACCTCATGGTGTTTAATATCTTCCCAACATTGTGCCACTAGCTTTACAAATACTTGATCCCTAAGGGATCTGCTTTTGACAGGTAGAGAAACTGAGGCTCAGAGAGATGAAGTGAGTTGTTCAAGGTCACACAGCAAGGGTGTGGTGGAGCTGGGGGACTGGATCCAGGCAGTCTTCAAATCAGTACTCCTCTGCCCATTGGTAGAGGAGGAGACTGAAGCTCAGAGTGAGGAAAGATCTTGGCCCAGATCATACAGCGAGTCTGGGGCAAACCTGGGATCCCAGAGGTCCCAGCAGTGATGCTTTTAGGAGAGCATCTGGAAGGGGGCCGGACAGGGTGAAAGGAGATCCTCAGTGCAGGGCACCCAACCCTGTGGCTGGAGACCCTAGCAGGGTCCTCAATCACCCCTGCCCCACCTTGTGCCCTCCCTGCAGTGTTCCCTGAAAAG
The DNA here is from genome assembly GCA_963574355.1 of Loris lydekkerianus. Lineage (NCBI taxonomy): Eukaryota > Metazoa > Chordata > Mammalia > Primates > Lorisidae > Loris > Loris lydekkerianus. Next base: position 52,319 of record CAUYPK010064030.1, on the reverse strand, counting down.
CCCATTACCTTGACGGATGAGTGGAAGGCCCAGCAGCTCCAGCGCATTCTGGACATGAAGGCCAATCCCGTGCAAGGTCTGGCCTCCCGGTGGGACTACGAGAAGAAGCAGTGGAAGAAGTGACTCCACCTCCCCGGCTGTCTCCCTGCAGGTCTACTCGGGTGGAGCCTCCCTTTCCCCTCTCCTCACCCCCCAATAAACCTGGTCTGTTCTTTTCTGCCTTTAACCTCTACTTCAGATTTTACCTGGCATGTAAAATTAGCCATTGTCCTAGATGGAAGACAAGAACAATTCACCTTCTGGGGCTCAGGATCCAGCTAGTCAGGAAGGGCTTCCTGGAGAGCAGGGGCAAGGGCTGAGCCTCAGGTGGGAAGAGGAAAGGTGGAGGGAGTGGCTCGAGCAAAGGCAAGGACATGCTTTTTGGAGTCAATTAACTATTTATTGAGCAGCTACTGTGTACCAGGTACTGATCCATAATTCAGGCCCTGGGGATGCTGCAGCAAATAAGACAGACAAAACCCTTGGTCTCATAGAGGAGACATTCTTCTATGGAGGGAAATAGAAAGATGAATAAATAAGTGTCAACAGGCATATGTGACATGGTGATACATGCTATGGACAACAAACAAAGCAGGGTAAAGGGACAGGATAAGGGGGGCTGGTGGGGTGCTAGGTGAAGGCCTTTTGAGGAGGTGGTACTGCAGAGGAGGGCTGGGTGGGATAAGAGAATAAGCCCTGTACCAAAGACAGAACAGCGAGTACAAAGACACTGAGGTGGGATTTGTGTGTTTGTGGAACTGCAGGGAGACCACAGGGATGGCTGGGGTGGAATGACCAGAGACCTGCAGGAGAGGAGACTGGGGACATGGGTGTTGGGGAACAGAATTGCCTCTGGGGTGGAGAGCAGACTATGTGTAGGGTCTTGTGGGATTTTATTCTAAGTGTGATAAGAAGCTGTGCCAGTTTGGATCCTCTGAGAAGCAAATTCCAAGAAGGAATTATCCAAGCCGGGTAAGGTGGCTCACATCTATAATCCTAGCACTCTGGGAGGCCAACATGTGTGGATTGCTGGAGGTCAAGAGTTCGAGACCAGCCTGAGCCAGAGCAAGACCCAAAGAGTAAGGCATTGAGTTTGGGGAAAAATTGACGAGTACAACATCTAATTTTTCTATTTTTAGTAGAAAGGGTCTCCCTTCTTTCTGAGCTCAAAAGACCCTCCTGCCTTGGCCTCCCAGAGTGCTAGGATTACAGGTGTGAGGCATCATGCTCACCTAGAAATTAATTTTTTGTTTTTGACAGAATCTCACTATGTCACCCTCAATAGGTGCTGTGGCATCACAGCTCACAGCAACCTCAAACTCTTGGGCTTAAGTGATTCTCTTGCCTCCCAAGTTGCTGGGACTACAGGCACCAGCCACAACGCCCAGCAATTTTTTTGTTGTAGTTGTCATTGTTGTTTAGCTGGCCCAGGCTGGGTTCGAACCCACCAACTTTGGTATATGTGGCTGGCGCCATAACCACTGTGCTATGGGCACCGAGCTGAGAGATTAGATTTTTTTTTTTCTTTTTTTTTTTTTTTTTTAATGAGACAAAGTCTCACTATGTCACCCTGGGTAGAGTGCTATGACATCATAGCTCACAGCAACCTCCAATACTTGGGCTTAAGCGATTCTCTTCCCTCAGCCTCCCAAGTAGCTGGGACTACAGGTGCCTGCCACAACGCCTAGCTATTTTTTGTTGCAGATATCATTATTGTTTAGTTGGCCTGGGCTGGGTTTGAACCCTCCACCCTCAGTATATGTGGCTGGCACCATAACCACTACGCTACAGGTGCCACCGAGCCTGAAATTAATTTCCTTATAGGATTAGAGGCTAGAAGTCCCAGGTGAAAGTGTCAGCAAGGTTGGTTTCTCCCAAAGCTTGTTTCAGTGACTTGCAGATGAAGCCTTCATTCTGGTTCCTCACATGGATGCTTTCCTCGGTGTGGAAACATCCCTGGGGTCTCTTACTGTGCCCAAATTTCCTTTTCTTATAAGGACACTAGTCAAATTAGATGAGGGCCTCCTTTTAACTTAATCACCTTTTTTTTTTTTTTTGAGACAGTCTCAAGCTGTCCCCCTGGGTAGAGTGCGGTGACATCACAGCTCACAGCAACCTCAAACTCTTGGGCTTAAGCAATTCTCTTGTCTCAGCCTCCCAGGTAGCTGGGACTACTGACACCTGCCACAAAGCCTGGCTATTTTTTTGTTGTAGTTGTCATTGTTGTTTGGCTGGCCCAGGCTGGGTTTGAACCCGCCAGGCTCAGTGTATGTGGCTGGCGCTGTAACCACTGTGCTACGGGTGCTGAGCCTATGTATTTATTTATTTATTGTAGTTGTCATTGTTGTTTGGCAGGCCTCGGCTGGGCGTGAACCTGCCAGCCCTGGTGTCTTTAGGAGGTGTCGTAACCACTGAACACAGGCACTGAGCCATTAATCACCCTTTTTAAAAAATTTTTTTTGAGACAGATTCTCATTATGTTGCCCTCGGTAGAGTGCCATGGTGTCACAGCTCACAGCAACCTCAAACTCTTGGGTCTAAGCGATTCTCTTGCCTCAGCCTCCCAAGTAGCTGGGATAACAGACACCTGCCACAACGCGTGGCTATTTCTTTTTTTTCTTTTCTTTTTTTTTTTTTTGAGACAGAGCCTCAAGCTGTTGCCCTGGGTAGAGTGCCATGGTATTACAGCTCACAGCAACCTCCAGCTCCTGGGCTCAAGCGATTCTTTGCCTTGGCCTCCCAAGTAGCTGAGACTATAGGCGCCCGCCACAACGCCCAGCTATTTTTTTGGTTGCGGCTATCATTGTTGTTTGGCGGCCCAGGCTGTATTTGAACCGGCAAGCTCAGGTGTATGTGGCTGGCACCTTAGCTGCTTGTCTCATTGTTCTCAGACTAGTGGTCTTAACCTGTTCTCATTGCAGAAGTAGACTTCAAGGGGCAAAGGGACAAGGGAACACTCTCAAAGCCCAGACTAGAACCAGCACCACAAAACTGCACCACAGTCCACCAGCCAAGGTGTTCCAGTCACAATTGCTGCATTTCTTCCTTTCTTTTCTTTTCTTTTTTTTTTTTTTTGAGACAGAGTCTTACTTTGTCCCCCCAGTGGAGTGCTATGGTGTCATAGCTGATAGCAACCCCAGACTCTGGGGCTTAAGCAAATTTTTTGCCTCAGCCTCCCGAGTAGCTGGGGCTACTACCCCACTGTAGTAGGTGAGGACTACAGGCACCCATCACAACGCCTGGCTATTTTTAGAGACCGGGGGTCTTACTCTTGCTCAGGCTGGTCTCGAACCTGTGAGCTCAAGCAATCCACCCGCCTTGGCCTCCCAGAGTGCTGGGATTATAGGCATGAGCCACTGCACTGCCTGACCCACAATTGCTGCATTTCAATCCACCTCAAAACTTAGTGGCATTAAACAATCATTTTATTTTGCTTGGAGATTCTGTGGTCAGGATTTCCAGCAGGACACAGTGGGAACAGTTTACTCAGCTCTAGAGTTTTTGGGGCCTCAACTGGAAACCTTCAGAGGCTATTTCCAGAATAGTTTAGAGATGTTTTCTCTCACATATCTAGTGGTTGCTGCTGGCTGACAGCTGGGACCTCAGCCAGAACACCTCTTATGGCCTCCCCATGTGGTCTCTCTGTGTGGGCTAGTTTGGGCTCCCTCAAAGCAGAGTGGTTGGGTTCCAAGAGCAAATGTACCAAGAGATCAAGGGCAAGCGCATTGTCTTTTTAGATCTAACCTCAGAAGACATATAGCATCACTTCTGCCAAAACCTATCAGTCAAGACACTCCCAAAGGTACACCCAGGCTTAAGCGGAAGAGAACACAGACCGCCACTCAACGAGAAGAACTTAAGATCACGTTATGTGAGATGCATGTGAGATGGGAAATCTTTGGGGTCATTTTTGAAAAACACAGTCTGCTTCCCAAGGTCAAGCCCAATATCAACGAGCAAAGATCCTCCAGCCAGAGGGCAGTGGCAAACATAAGGAGGGAAGGCAGACGTTGTGAGCAAATAATAAAACCTGCCATAATGAAATAACCACAAAAAAAGAAACTAACAAAAAAAAATCATTAAAAATCTCTACCACAGATGTGTAGAAATAACCAACACAAAATCAAGATGACAAGAGTTTTTTTAAAAATCGCAATTAAAGGCGCTACTTGTAGCTCAGTGGGTAGGGTGCTAGCCACATACACTGAGGCTGGCAGGTTCAAATCCTGTCCAGGCCAGCTAAAAGCAACAATGACAAATGCAACAAAAAATAGCCAGGCATTGTGGCGGGTGCCTGTAGTCCTATCTACTTGGGAGACTGAGGCAGGAGAATCACTTAAGCCCAGGAGTTTGAGGTTGCTGTGAGCTGTGACGCCATAGCACTCCACCTAGAGAGACAGCTTGAGCCCGTCGCAAAAAAAAAAAAAAATCACAATTAAAAATTAAAAACAGGCTCTATGCCGGCCACATACACTGAGGCAGGTGGGTTTGAACCTGGCCCAGGCCTGCTAAACCACAATGACAACTTCAACAAAAAAATAGCCGGGTGTTGTGGCAGGCACCTATAGTCCCAGCTACTCAGGAGGCTGAGGCAGGAGGATCATTTGAACCCGTGAGTTTGAGGTTTCTGTGAGCTATGACACCAGAGCACTCAGGGCACCAGAGTGTGGCTTTTTTTTTTTTTTTTTTGCAGTTTTTGGCCAGGACTGGGTTTGAACCTACCACCTCCGACATATGGGGCTGGCACCCTACCCCTTTGAGCCATAGGCGCCGCCCTCTTTTTTTTTTTGAGACAGTCTCAAGCTGTCACCTTAGGTAGAGTCCCGTGGCATCATAACTCACAGCAACCTCCAACTTGGGCTCAAGCAATCCTCTGGCCTCAGTTTTTCTATTTTTAGTAGAGCGGGGGTCTCGCTCTTGCTCAGGCTGGTCTTTTTCTTTTTTTTTTGAGACAGAGCCTCAGGCTGTTGCCCTGGGTAGAGTGCTGTGGCATCACAGCTCACAGCAACCTCCAACTCCTGGGCTCAAGTGATTCTCCTGCCTCCGCCTCCCAAGTAGCTGGGACTACAGGTGCCCGCCACAACGCCCGGCTATTTTTTGGTTGCAGCCGTCATTGTGGTTTGGCGGGCCCCGGCTGGATTTGAACCTGCCAGCTCAGGTGTATGTGGCTGGTGCCTTAGCCGCTTGAGCCACAGGTGCTGAGCCATCAGTGAGCTCAAGCAATCCACCTGCCTCAACTTTCCAGAGTGCTAGGATTACAGGCTGCATCCGGCCAGTTCATCCTGCTCCTAAATTTCTCATCATTTACATCTTTCTCTTTGTTTCTCTGTCTCCATTGCTAGTTCCTCTTCCCTCCCTCTCTCCTTTCTCTTTCCCCTATCGTTTCATTTGTTGAAGAAATGGGGTTGTCCCAAGGAGTTTCCCCAGTCTGCATGTGTGTGATTGCGCCCTCATGTACCATTTATTTTTCTCCTTTGTCCCCTGTATTATCTATACTTGGTGGTTACATTTAGAAGCGTGGTCAGGTTCAAGAACACTTAATGGGTGTGCTGTGTTCTTTTGACAGGAGACACATGATGCCTGGTTGTCTTCATGCATCATTGGGAGCTTTCATTGGTCGCTGTGTAGATTCATTAACTTATTAGGAGTACAGATGGCTTTCACACACATGAAAGGATGCCAATTCAATTAGAGTTTTAAAAACAAAAACTTAACATATGAGTACTATTTTTTCATCTACCAGATTGACAAAGATCAAAGAGCATTAACACCCATGTTGGCAATAGCGCAGAAGACAGGCAGTTTCACAGGATGCCGATTTGACTGCATCCATGAAAATGAAAAATGCCTATATATCCTTTGGCCCAGCAAATCTACCCCTAGGAATTTATCCTGTGGATACACAGACACACGTACAAAATGCTGAATACATGAGGTCGTTTGTTACAGTATTGTTTGGATTAGCCAAAGTTGAGAACTACAAAATTGTTCCTTTCTCAGGGGGAGTTTCCCACTTGGTATGCTACAAAGTTGTCACGAGTTGTGGCAGACTTGTCAGTGGCCTAACCATGTGCTCTTGGCCTGCCCTCACAAGTCACATGCAGCTTTGGTAGAAAATTCTCACTTAAGGGAACAGGTACCTATGTCTACTTGGACCACAGATTTATGCTTTACTCAAGCGTGGGCCAGGTAGGAAGTGCCAAATACCAAGGAGAAAACCTTAAAGTATCCCTCAGCCAATGGGGAGTGAGTGTTGGTGGATAAATACCTTGGTGTTCCTGCCCCTCGATGATTTCATTCTGAGGAGTGTTTCACAGATCTTTCAAAGGATTCCCAGGGGGAAGAAAGAACCCTATAGCGTGGATGGGGAGTTGATGGCAACTTCCACATCATCACAATATGTATTGGCTCCTGTCCTTCTCTACCTTACTTCACCACTTAAACCACCTGCACCTGAATCTTTATTTTAGGATTTGCTTTTGGAGGCAATCCATATTGAGACGGTTGGTGCTTGGTGGTAGTTTGACAGCACAGCTTGATAAAATTTATAGTACTTACTATAAAAAATAGTGCCTACAGTGCCAGACACTATTCTTAAGCATGTTATAAGTACTACTCTGTAAAATTACCCCATGAGGAAGATAGGATTCTCACTCCATTTTTTTTTTTTTTTTAACTTCAACCAAGATTTTCTTGAAACTCAGTACACAGGTTACTGGCTCAAGACATCAGTACGAGATTTGACTGTACTCACTCCGGTTTTTCAGGTAAGAAACTCAAGCATAGGGAAATCAGGTCACTTGTCCAAGGGCACCCACTTACCCCAGGCAGTCTGACTCAGAGTCCTGCTCTAAACCACCACACCATTCTCTCCTCTGGCCCTTCGCTGCTCCAGGGTAAGCTGAGCATGGCTATGGTTGGGCTCTTCCCTCTGGCCATCTACTGCAGTGGTCATCTGTGGAAGGTGGCCATCCATGAAGGGCCACCTGTCCTCTACAGTTCATTTTCCGAGTACCCAAGGAACTTGACACAAAGTGTTTTGGGGATAGCCAACCAGCTGTAGAGGGATGTTTCACCATATAAATGACTTGCAATTTAGGGTCCTATAATTATTTTAATTTATTATTATTTTTACAATGCAGTTGCAACTTTGTGGGGGGGCAGGGTTGTTTTCTATATTAGTGCAGTTTGAGCCTAACATGGGGACTTCCTGATTCCAGGACTGGTCATTTCCTACTCATCAACAAATTTACAAACCACCTCATTGGCTATACCATACTATGTTTATATACTTTTCTATTTTACTTTTATAAGAACTTTTTCTGGGCAGCACCTGTGGCTCAGTTAATAGGGCGCCAGCCCCATATACTGAGGGTGGCAGGTTCGAACATGGCCTGGCCAAACTGCAACAATAAAATAGCCGGGCGTTGTGGTGGGTGCCTGTAGTCTCAGCTACTCAGGAGGCTGAGGCAAGAGAATTGCCTAAGCCCAAGAGCTGAAGGTTGCTGTGAGCTATGACACTACAGCACTCTACCAAGGGGGACAAAGTGAAAAAAAAACAAAACTTTTTCTTACTTCATGTCCACAATCTTGGTATTTTAAGAATGACTTCCTCAACTTTTAACATTGATTTGTTAAAACTTTGGGAGAGGGTTCAGCAGTTGTAGCACAGCGTTTATGGTACCAGCCACATACACCGAGGCTGGTGGGTTCGAACCTGACCCGGGCCAGCTAAACACCAATGACAACTGCAACAAAAAAAATAGCCAGGCTTTGTGGCAGGCGCCTGTAGTCCCAGCTACTCGGGAGACTGAGGCAAGAGAATCACCTAAGCTCAAGAGTTCAAGGTTGCTGTGAGTTATGATGCCATGCCAAGGGTGACATAGTTAGACTCTGTCTCAAAAAAAAAAAAAAAAAAAAAATAGGAAGGAGGTTAAACATATATTTATATCTGGGCTAGTATGTGAAAAGATGTTTCTGGTAGCATAGGGGAAAGCTGTGGAAGGAACTGGAGTGGCTAGGGTAGGGGCAAGAGCAAGAGACACATGGGGGGGGGTGCCTGTAGCTCAAGGAGTAGGGCGCCAGCCCCATGTACTAGGGGTGACGGGTTTGAGCCCGGCCCCATATACTGGGGGTGACAGGTTCGAGCCAGGCCCCGGCCAAAAATGCAGGAAAAAAAAAAAAAAGGAGAGACACATGGGGAGGGGTTTTGTTTTGCTTGTTTGTTTCTTTGGAGACAGAGTTTTGTTTGCTGTCCCCTGGGCTTGAGGGCCATAATGTCATCACAGCTTACAGCAACCTCTAATTTCTAGGCTGAAGCCATCCTCCTGCCTCACCCTACTCAGCTCTGATTCAGGTACCCAAGAACTGGAAGTGTAAATATTTTACCGAGAGCAGGTTAGAGGATGTCGACACTGGAGAAAGGTGGCAGGGTAGGAGACAGAAGTGCTGGACAATGAGCCAGAGCAGCTAGGGTTGGCTTTCAGGTCACATCCTCTGGCCACCAGGGGTCAGTCAAGCCCACTCCAGAAAGCGGGCAGGGCAGAGCGCCAGAGGCAGGTCCCGCCTGCAGACCCGCGGTAGCTGGAGCACCCACTTCTGGAATCCTTGACTGCATTTCTAGACGCACAGGCAGGTGGACACAACCACGTGGAACTCCCTTCTCCTGCCTGAAAAGCCTGCCCAATTAGGGGGAGGCGTAATCCCTGCTCCCACCCCCAACATGCAGTCCTCCCCCACCTGTCTGATTGGCTCATTCAATTGACCACAACCGTGTGAGATTAAACTACCATTAGACCCATTTTGTAGAGGGAAAGGCTGGGCCATAAAGGTTAGGTAACTTGCTCAGAGTCACAGCACCAGGAATGAGAGGCAAGACACACACCTGGCCTGCCCACCCTCAAAACCAGAGTATTAACCAGAATAGGCTTCCTCACTGGTCTGCAGGTTTTCATTCTGCTTGCCCTCTTAGCTCCACAGCAGCCAGAGGAAGCTTTGGGGATCTAAAGGGAGATATCACTCCTTAATTAATCATTTACCTTTCTCTGGCTCTCACTGGCCTCCGGATCAAGTTCATTCCCCTCACCCATCATCATCTTAACCCAGGAACCCCCTTACTCTCTGCTCCAGACATGTGAACTTTCCTTCAGTTGGAGCACTTAACTATGAGCCTCTGGGGTTGCAGTGGCCTCAGACATGTGCTTCATTTTTTCATCATTGTTCAAAAAAACTGCCACTCTTGAGTCTTCTCTGAGGCTGTCTCCATTCCATTTGAAATCCTGTGAGATTCACCTTAATAATGTTCTCCCAAGTTAGACCCCTTCTTATCTCCTTCCCTACTAAGTCCTTCCTGTTTTCCCAGAAGAATAAATGGCTTTCTCAAGGTTGTCCTTTTTCTTTTTTGGAGTCTCATTCTGTCACCCTTGGTAGAGTGCCATGGCATCACAGTTCACAGCAACCTCAAACTTTTGGGCTCAAGTGATTCTCTTGCCTTAGGTCCTACTCTGGCTCAGGCTGGTCTTGAACCTGTGAGCTCAGGGCAATCCACCAGCCTCGGCCTCCAAGGGTACCCCAAAGTATGGTACTTTGGCATGCCAAGTACTTGGAACTAGAGGAGCCTGAAAGGCCTCAGAAGCAAGTTCTGACCTTCTCTCGCCCTCTTGTCTCTTTCCTCTGAGATAATTCCTCTTCCCCAAGGTGGGTCATAGAAACCAGAACCCCTCTGTTCCAAAGCAAGCCATAAAACCTAGAAATATTGCTGTAATCGGGTTGGCGCCTGTGGCTCAAGCGGCTAAGGCGCCAGCCACATACACCTGAGCTGGCAGGTTTGAATCCAGCCCGGGCCCACCAAACAATGATGGCTGCAACCAAAAAATAGCTGAGCATTGTGGTGGGCGCGTGTAGTCCCAGCTACTTGGAAGGCAGAGGCAGGAGACTCACTTGAGCCCAGGAGTTGGAGGTTGCTGTGAGCTGTGATGTCACAGCACTCTGCCCAGGGTGACAGCTTGAGGCTCTGTCCAAAAAAAAAAAATTGCTGTAATCTTCCCCAGTGTAGAAGCTGACCTACCTATGTTTTGTCTGTCATAAGACCCTCATCCCAGAGGGGCCCTGTCCTATACCTGGGATGGAGGAATACTACAGAGGCCAGTAAGAATTTGAACAGAAGGACCTTGCTGTGTTTCCCCACTCAGCCTACTACATGAGATCTTACCTTTTTTGTCCAGCTGTTCATTGTTCATTGAATCTAAGCATAAAAATGAACAGTTTCTCCTGGGTTTGGGGGTCATTTCTGAAGATTCTTTGTGTCATGTAAAATTTTGTTCTCTCTTGTTTTTTTGTTATAGGAGTGTTGGCCTTGACCCTTGTGATGGGTAAGGAAAGGTTATCGTATCTTTTCCTTCCTACATGCATGGCAGACAAAGTGGTGCTTGTATCTGTCTCTCCACTAGATGGACACTCTGTAAAGACAAGGGCTTTGTTTACTTGCAGAATCTTCAGTGCCAAGAGTGTGCCCATGCAGAGCAGGACACAGAGTGGTTGTTTCTTCACTGGACAGTCAGCTCCTGAGGGTGCCCAGTGCCCAGCACACAGAAGGTACTCAGTAAAGACCCTGGCACTGTACAGGTGGGCCCAGAGGGAGGGACTTGTCCAAGGCCTTTCCCTGAGGGAAGCAGAGCCAAGGCTGGCACCCAGCTCTCCAGCATCCCCCTCCCTTCCCCATCCCAAAGCACGCAGGAGCCCAGGCCCTTTGTTCACTGAATCAACACAGTTTATTACTGAACTGCACTTTCACCTTCACACAGACTATTTCAAAGAGCTGGAACAGTGTGGGGTGGGGAATGGGGGAGGGACACATGCCCCTCAGGAGCCAGGACCCCTGGCCAGCTTCCCTGGACCAGGACAGGGGAGGGAGCATCAGGCCGTCCAATCTCCGGGCACCAGCTCTCCACGTGCACACGCACAGCAAGCCAGCAGCTCCTCACACATAAATACAGACACGCTTAACAAAAATAGTATATCATCTTCACAAGGAATAAAAACTAGTCTTGAATATGTACAGCAGAGAGCCCAGGGTGGCTGGGACTGGGCCAGGACCCCCAGGGAGGAGAGAGGGAGGCCTGAAAGGCTCCTGGCCAAGCCACTCTGTCCTTGGCAGCCCGGCTGCCCAGGCTAGATGGGGGTGGGACACAAATCTGCCTGGCCAGGTAGGACCAGCCCCTCTAGTCTGCTCCACTCCCACCCTGTGCACCAGGCTTTCCTTCCTGCCCTTCCTGCCTGAGGTAGGGAAGACCCTAGGGCTCCCACAGCTGCTCCCTATAGTGCCCCTTCACCTCTGGGCTGAGGCTCCTGAACCCCTGGACCCCCTGGGCAGCAGCCCAAGGCTAAGATGCCACCTGCTGATCTTGCAGAAGTGAGGCAGCTGAGGCCATGAACAGCTCTGGGGCACCATCTGTCTAGGGCTTAGTTGGTCCCTCAGTCATAGTCATGGGAGCCAGGGGAAGGGAAGGGACTATGATGCTCAAATGCAAGGGTCACCCCCTAGCTTTGGCATGGGTGTTTCCTACAGCTATAGCCCCCTCCCTCCTGGGTGGGGCTGGTCTCTAGCCAGAGGCCTCTGGAGGACATTTGGACTGGGAGTGGGGACTTTTTGGCCAGGCCAGAGGTGGCAAGGGAATCCTGATCCTTGTTTCTTTATTTCAAGCAGCCTGAATCCCTAATTAGTCAAAACTGGCCCCTAAATGGCTCTTGGGGGTGGGGAAGGAAGGGAGCCTAGGTTCAGGGTGGGATGGGGAGTGGAGGTGGAAAATGATCAATTCTGAGGCCACAAACATCAAAACAAAGGCAATCTAGTCTCTCTCTCTGGGGAAGAGGTTCCTAAAACTTTCCAGCTCCCTGGCAGAAAAGCATTTTTGGGGAGACTAAGGGGTAAGGGTTTGACCAATCAGGCAGGGTCCTCCTGCCCCCAACCATAAGCCCTCCCATACCTGCCAGCTTCCATGCAGCAGATTTTAGGGAAACTTTGTGGATTTCAAAGCTGGGAAAACTAAAGTGTAGGGGAAGGTGGCTCTCACAGAAGCGTGGTAAATTCTAGAAAACAAATTGCAGGGGACCAGGTCTAGGTCCAACCCAGTAATGGAAGGGTGGGCAAGCATCGGCTGCATGTAGTGGTTCTCCTGGTGGCAATGGTGGCTGGATGGAGGGATGTGGTGGGGCAGGGAAGGAGACAGGAGGGTGAATGGATGGTGAAGTGTCTGGTCACTTCCGACTGAAGAGTGAGCCCAGCAGAACCACACCAGCCACAGTCATGCCTGTCAGGAACCAGCGGTTGAAGCGTTCCTGTCCCTTCCGGCTCTCGGCTGCTGCATTGTTTCCATAGAGTTCCACAAAAGTGTCCTGCAGGGAGAGAGAAGGGAAGGCACACTTTGAGTCCTCAGACAGTAATGTGTGTGTGGGTGGGAGAAAAGGTGGCCATCTGTATGCAATAGCTTGGGAGATGGTCAGATAGAAGTGGTAGTCACTCCAGAACTCAGGTGAGAAAAAGAAGGGTAGGGTCAGAGAACGGGCAGATGGCCAGAGCTGAATGCAGGGAGTGGGGGGTATGGGAGAACAAGTGTGAGCAGGAGACACGTGGCCTGGAAGCCACCAGCAGCAAGGGTAGTGTTCTTCACTGCTGGGACAGAGGAAGGAGAACAGGGATGGGGCTAAATCCCTGGAGAGGTCAGGAGTAGATTCACGAGTCAAGTAAGTCTTGGGACTTTCAACTAGAGGCTCCCTCTTCCTCCAGAAGGATCTCCTAGCCAAGGCAGGTTGGTGGATAGGAAGGGCATGGCAGAGCAGAGAGGGTGACAAAGATGAAGGAATGATAGGCCCCCATTATGGGTTTAGAAAGCCTGTCCCTGTCCCTCACTCCAGCAGGTGTGACTCTGGGCTGAGGAGGAGGTGAGCAACAGCCCTCCACTGAAGCTAGGTCAGGAGGGAAACACATTATGTGAAGAAAGAGGAACTGTGTGTCAGCTGAATTACCCACCTCAGGGTACAGCCAGCCTGTGGGGCAGGGAGAGGAATGCTCTGAGTATCCTTTTTTGGGTAAGTTCTGTACCCAATTTGTCCCTTAATCCTAACAGTGCTGCAGTGTAGGCTGTCTCTCCCCATCTGCAGGCCTCTGAGTGCAGAGGAACTGATCAAGGTCACCCAGCTTTGTTAGTGGTTGAACGAGAATCTAAACCTGGTGTCAGGCCCTTGTGTGTGTGATAAATGGATCACTGGCTGGTTCCAGAGCCCAGGCTCTTGCCTCTCTACAAGGCCTCCCACAAACTGAGCCTACATTTCGACCGGATCCCAAAGGGTCAAATGGCTGCTTATGCAGATGAGGCCTGACATCTACCCACAATTTGCTCACTTGTGATACCTGCCTGGCCCTACTTCTAGTCTTGACAACCACTCTCCATCCCTGTTCCACAAGAGGGAAATTCTAAAAATACAGATCAGGTTACAGCATGTCTATGCTTAAGGTCCTCTATCAGCTCTCTCCCGCACTTATCAAGCAAGTGGCATTTATTTATTTAAGACAGAGCCTCAAGCTGTCGCCCTGGGTAGAGTGCTGCGGCATCACAGCTCACAGCAACCTCCAACTTCTGGGCTCAAGTGATTCTCTTGCCTCCACCTCCCAAGTAGCTGGGATTACAGGTGCCCACCACAACACCAGGCTATTTTTTTTTTTTTTTTTTTAAACAGACTTAATTCACTTTATTATTCTTGTATAAAGACCCTATGTTGTAGCCACAGCTGGAGCCTGGGTCCTCTGCACAGAGACTCTGGTGTGGGTCTTGACAAGATGGTCAGTGAATTCTTGGTAAGGAGGCTTGGTGAACACTGTCTCTTTCCAGAGATCAGGAGTGAGATAGCTATAGGTCTTGGAAATGGCATCAAAAGTGGCCTTGGCCAAGTTGCCCAGGGAGGCAGTGCAAACCCCTGGCTGAGGTGTAGCAGTCATCCACCCCAGCCGTCATTAGCAGCTTCTTAGGCTCAGGCGCTGAGACATTGCCAGTTCCTCTAAGAGCAGGGATGAGACGTACCAGCACCGGGCCACAGTGGCCTGCCACCTTGCAAGGAATAGTGTGAGGCTTGCCAATCTTATTCCCCCAGTAGCCTCTCCACACTGGGACAACAGAGAGGATGGCCCCTCGGATGGCAGTGGCTACTTCCTTGGAACACTTAATACCCAGACTGACATGTCCATTGTAGTCCCCAATGGCAACAAACAGCTTGAACCTGGTCTGCTGGCCAGTGCGGGTCTGTTTTACACTGGCATAATCCTCAAAACTTCATCCTTGAGAGATGCCCCCAAGAAAAAAAAAATCAATGATCTCAGATTCCTTAATGGGCAGGGAGAAAAGATAGATCTTTCCCAGGGATTTGATCTTCATGTCCTACGCTAGGCAGCCCAGCTTGGTGATGGGTATCCACTCTTTGTCCTTGACCTTGCCTCCGTGAGCTCTGCGGCCTCAACCCTTACCCCGACCCCGACCCCGGCAGTGACCCCGGCCCCCAAATGCCCCCCAAATGCTGCTGCTGAAGCCTCCACAGAAACCACCACGGCCTCCCATTCCAGGGCCCCCAGGGCCTCCAGGCCCTCCAGCTACACCAGCGTCATCCACTATTTAGTGTTTTCGTGGGAAAAAAAGAAGCCTGGCTATTTTTTTTTGGTTGCAGCCGTCATTGTCATTTGGCTGGCTCGGGTTGGATTTGAACCCGCCAGCTCAGGTGTATGTGGCTGGCTTGAGCCACAGGTGCTGAGCCCATTTATTTCTTAAAAAAATTATTATTTTTATTTTTATTTTTTTTTTTTGAGACAGTCTCACCATATCACCCTCGGTAGAGTGCCGTAGCGTCACAGCTCACAGCTACCTCCAACTGTTGGGCTGAAGAGATTCTCTTGCTTCAGCCTCCCAAGTAGCTGGGACTACAGGCACCTGCCACAATGCCCAGCTATTTTTTTGTTGCAGTTGTTTAGCTGTCCAGGGCGAGGTTCAAACCTACCACCTTTGGTGTATGTGGCTGGTGCTGTAACCACTGTGCTATGGGCGCTGAGCCTGGCATTTATTTCTGTATCCCTGGTACCTAGCAGAATGTCACGTGCACTGAGCTGCTCACTTGAAAAAGAATCCTCAATGTTTATTAAGTGATTAGGGAGGTGGCAGTAACCCGAGAGCCAAAGGCTTTACCAGAAGAAGCTTCCCATCCTGTTGGGGAAAAGGACACTGGGGAAAGCTCTCCATTTGGGCCACACACCAAGCTCTCAACCTTCCCAAGGCTTCCATCACATCAAGAATAAAGTCCTCACCCTTTACCCTGGCCATTAAGGTCTAGTGGGATCCGGCCCTGAATGCTTTTTGAGGGCTATCTCCCCCTCATTCCTCTACCTTAGCTTCAGTCACACCGGCCTCCTTGCTGTTCCTCTAGCCTCTCCTGCTTTAGCATTTCGCTGTACTTGACCCCCTCCCTCATTTCACTCATGTTACCTCCTCAGACAGGCCTTCCCTAACCACTTTGTCTGAAATGGTACCCACTCCACCCCTCTCTACCTAACTTTTTTTTTTTTTTTTTAAAAGAGAGTCTCACTTTATTGCCCTCAGTAGTGCAGTGGCGTCACAGGTCACAGCAACCTCCAACTCCTGGGCTTAGGTGATTCTCTTGCCTCAGCCTCCTGAGTAGCTAGGACTATAGGCCCCCACCAAAATGCTGGGCTATTTTTTGTTGCAGTTTGGCCAGGACTGGGTTCGAACCTGCCAACCTGGGTATATGGGGCTGGCACCCTACCCACTGAGCCATAGGGGCTGCCCCTCTACCTAACTTCTTATCTTGCTTTACTTTCTTTGCAGTACTTTCTGAGATGGAATCTCACTATGTTGCCCAGACTGGAGTACAGTGGCTATGCACAGGGCAATCCCACTCCTCATCAGCAAGGGAGTTCTGATCTGCATTTTCTTGAGCTGAGCCAGCTCATCCCTCCTTAGGCAATCTGATGGTGCCCCCAGTCCTGGGAGGTCCCTATACTGGGGCTAAACTTAGTGTGGACACCTGATGAGCATAGCAAAGTATAGCCCAGAACGCCTGGGCTCATGTGATCCTCCCACTTCAGCCCTCCTGAGTAGGTGAGACTACAGGTGCATGTACCACTCCACACAGCTTTTCTCCTCAGCACTTTTCATACTTTGATTCTATACTTTGTTATGATTTGCCTCCTCTAGAGGTCCTATCTCATTCCAATATGCCCAGTGCTCAGAACAGCATCTGGTACATAGTTGGTGCTCAGAGGCATTCTGGGGATTTGAGCCACAGTTCACAGATAAAGATGACTGAGGTTTAAAATAGGGAATATTCAGCTAGTGGATGGCAGAGCTATGATCAGACTGCAGGACTGCCTGGCTTCAGACTGCTGCTGTAGCAGGACACTTCCCTTAAGTTGGAGGGACTTGTCCTGTCAATAGTGCTGAAAGGATTCTGAGGAAAAGCAATATAGGAACAAGGAGGAGGCAGAGCCCAGGATTTAGGGAAAGGAGGGCAGTGGCTAGTGTGGAAATGCCTCCCTATTCATCCCGCACAGCCTCTGCAGGTTTTGGGAGACAAGAAAACTCTCATGGGATGCTTAATGTTTTTTCTTTTTCTTTTTTTTTTTTTTTGAGACAGTCTCACCCTGTCACTATGTGGTATCAAGCTCACAGCAACCTCAAACTCTCGGGCTCAAGCAATTCTCTTGCCTCAGCCTCTTGAGTAGCTGGGATGCCTGCCACAGGTAGATGCCTGCCACAACACCCAGCTATTTTTAGAGATTAGGTCTTGCTTTGGCTCAGGCTGGTCTTGAACTCCTGAGCTCAGGCAATCCACCTGTCTGAGTCTCCCAGATTACAGGAGTGAGCCACTGTACCTGGCCTGGAGGCTTAATTTTTTCTGCTCCCAAGTTAAGTAGGTCCAGGTAGAGTCATAAAAAAGGCTTATCAGTGATGGGGGAGAGTTCTGGGCTGTGGGGAGCAAGGCAGAAGGCTTTGGTTATCCCAAGGGGCCAAATGTTCCACAAGAACCAAGGACACTAGGGCTGCAGCCAAAGTGGGAGAGGCCTGGCTCCCTTGATGGGAACTTTTCTAAAGTAGAGGACTGGCAGCCACAGGAAATTTTTGGCTCTGAGACTGGCTTGAAGTAAATAGGCCCTGTCCCTGCAAGGGCACAAAACATTCACTGTCCAGGAACAGTCATCCTAGGGTGGAGGAAACATTCTCATTTCAATGACACAGAGAACAAGGTACTGACCCACCCCAGTCCCCACTCATGTGTTCCTGGCCAAGACAACCTTCATCTTCAGCTCCTTCTCCTGGGGAGGGAAGTAGAATTTCCAAGGGGTGTGGATTCTAGGGATTGCTTTTGCAGACAGAACACAAGCAAAATGGGGCGTGCTGTTCCAGGGCGGGCGCTGGAGAGCCGGTAGTGTGGGTATATTTAGCCCACGGTTCACACGACACACTTGGAAACAAACAGCCATTTTCTCAGTGGGCGGCTGCTCTGGATAAACAAACAGGACTGTAGAACAGCTCTGGTCTGGAAAAGCAGAGATAAGCCCTCCTTGCTCTTTGAGTGGGTCTCACTGTTATTAGCCAGGTGTGGCATGGTAGGCAAGGCTAAGAGTGAGTTGTAGTGAAGTCTCTGATGTCACGGAAGTGTCCAGGAGACCCAGGACCCATCCTCAGCTTAGGTCACAGCAAAGAAAGGGAAGAAAAGGTTCTCTTTGGAGCTGACTTCTTCCATGTGAGGGTTAGGGCTTAGGCGTTTCTCTAGCCTCAGCCTCCCAAGTAGCTGGGACTACAGGCTCCTGCTGCAACACCCTGGCTATTTTTTGGTTGCAGTTTGGCCGGGGCTGTGTTCAAAATGGCCACCCTCGGTATAAGGGGCCAGTGCCCTACTCACTGAGCCACAGGCGCTGCCCAACCCTGCCATTTTTTTTATTTTTAGTAGAGACAGGGTCTCATTCTTGCTCAGGGTTGGTCTGGAACTCCTGAGCTCTAGCAACCTACCCTCCTCGCCCTCCCAGAGTGCTAGGATTACAGGTGTGAGCCACCATACCCCGCTGAGACTGCACTTTGGAGCTCCTTCCCTGATCATTCCTCCAACTCTGGGATGAATATCTCCTTTGTGCACCCAGGGTCCCTGGACTTTTGATAACACCATAAATATTTATTGAGTGCTTACTATTCTCCAAGCCTGGCACTGGAGACTGAGCAGTGAACAAGGCCTTCGTGTAGCTTATATTTTAGTCCATTTTCTATGGCAGTGAGTAACGATTACCTGCAGTGGGGCAAAGTGAAAAATTCTTAGATACTACTGTGCTTTGTGGCTCTCTTCAAGGCCACAGTACACAAAGAGATACATAGTATAACTATGGTATTCAAATTTCATGGGAGGGCAATTAGGACAAAAATGTCTTAAAAAGATTCCTTTATTGGGAGTGAGGGGATAGGTAGAGAGAGGATAACAAGAAAAAAAACACAACAGTTTCAGAGATGATGGGGCTTTAAAGAAAATAAATCATGGGGAGGTAACAGAGAATACCCCGGGGGACTGGTGTAGGTGGAGTGGACAGTCAGGAAGCTCGCTCTCTGAGGAAGTGAGGTCTGAGCTGAGATCAGAAGGACAAATTGGCAGCAGCCAGATTTAAAAATATTGGCTAAGAAAGAGCATGTTCCAGCAAAGGTAACTGAGGCCTTGAGGCAGGAAGGAGAGGAAGGGTGTCCTTTGGTTGATGCCTTCTGTGTGCCAGTCTTCTCCATCATCCTGAGCAGGGACCAAATATGACCCAGAACCTACCCAGACAGGCCCAGGCTGACTTCAGCTAGATCTCTGCCCACAGGCAGCCAACTGAATGATGCAGGTTACCCTGCAGCCACCTGTGACTCTGCAGAGGTCAGGCAAAAAGGTTGGCATGATGCCCCAAGGGGAGAGGTCCAAATGCCGGCAGGCCACCCATACTGCCAGGGGCTAGTACAGTTCCTACTTGAATCTGATCAGTCTTTAAATTCCACTCCTCTGTCACTGCCTACACACTCACTTCTTTCTGGTGGTGTGATTTTGAACAGGTTTTGGTCTCTGGTCCATAGTGTCCTTTGTTGTTAACAATAATAAGTAACTGTTATTATGTCCCCCTTGTGCCAAGCACCGAGCTAAAGCACTTTATCCTGAATAGGCTACATTCCTCAATTACATGTATTATCATCTCACTTGAGAGATTATTTTCTGACTTCCCTCTACTACACTGTGTGTAGTTTTGTCACCTGCATCTCTAGAACCTGGTGTTACACCTGGAAAATAGCAGATGCCATTCTAAAGGAATCTGATTTAGATGAACGAATGAATGCTTTCATTTAATCCTCCTAACATTTATCAAAAGCCCCATTTTACAGATGTGAACATAGAAGCTCCAGAGTTTACTCAAGATCCCTATCTAGGAAGCAGCAAGACTTGGATCTGTCTGAGTTCTTATCTCTCACTCATACTGATGTCCATTTTTGCCATTTCAGTCCCTGCAATCTCTAACCAAAGAAAATATGATCTCAGAGGCAGCACCTGACATTTCCAGAGCGCTGACCCTGCAAGGCACATTTCTTGGCTCTTTTTTGCATCAGTTCATTAGCTGTCTATGCTATTAGTGGGTGCTACTGTTAACCATCATATAACTGGCAGTTCTACAGTCCACAGATGTTTTATAACCTGCTCAAGGTCCTGTACAGGGGACCCAGGTGAAATGCCTACATTAACAATCTAGGTCCAGTGCCTTTACTCCTAACCTCAATGCAGTGCTCTGCTTAGTTTCAAAGGACAATACTTCTTCAGCCCCCACATTGGCCTTCAATTCTAAGCCCAGGTAGACTGAGTCTCAGAGATACTGAGAGACCTGGCTAAAGTCAGTAAGTGAGGAAACTGGTTTTAAGCCCCAGTATGCTCAGTAGCAAACCCCATATTCTGGGTCAGGGCTATGGTCATGGTCATGGTCCCGGTCCCATTCTTGCTAGGAGGGTAAAGTGGCCTGAGGATACCACCTGAATGAGTAAGTTCCGGCCTCAGCCAGCTGAGGGGAACTGTGCCACAGGAAAAAGATGTGACGAAACCAGGAGGGAAAGTGAAACCCTTCCCCCCTGGCTTCAGTAAGGAACAGCATCTGTGCCAGACAGGCCCTTCCTTCCTCTTGAGTGACTCTGGAGGGCCCAGGCCCACCACTTCCTTCCTGTTGGTTATTTCAGGAAAGAGGTAGGTAGAGAAGAGGAAGGGGCTCCTAGCAGCCAGGGAAAGTGCCAGGGACATCAAGGACTGTACCTTGCCCTGGGCTTGTCACAGCCTTCACAGGCAGGTCATGAGTCATTTGCAGAGTCACTTTCTGCTCTTGGCCTCAGTTTCTCTGAGGGAGAAGCTGATAAATGCCTGCTGAATAGACAAACAAGGCCTTGTTGGAGCTTGCTGGGAGATGGTAAGAGGGGGGTGGGGCAAAGGAAGAGGCCTTATCATTCTCTTGGCAGGGAGTGGCAGGCCGAGACTCGGAAGAAGTGAGGTTTGTGGTTGGAATCCACTTCCCTTGGCTTTCCTGGGGGAGCTGCTGGCCTCAGAGATGTGAGAGAGAACACAGCCTTTCCTTCTAGCCAGGGGAATATAGGCCTGGATGTGGGCAACTTGGAGAGGCAGCTCAGGGGGACAGTGGCAAAGAAAGGGGGTGGGGGCCAGACTATGCTGGGGTCAACACCTCAGTCCAGCTAGCACAGCTGTGGGGACCACAGAAAGCCTTTTGACTTCTGAGCCTCAGTTTCTCCTGCCTTGACCTCACAAGGCAGTGGTGGTGAAATCAGGGACTGTCATGGGGGGCCCAAGCCATCTGGGCTTTAGGGGATATTTGGAGACATCTTCAGAGCAAACTCCATGATAATCTTCCTCCAACTCTGCCCCTGTCAGCTGCCAGACTCTTCTCCTCTGCCTCCTCCCCCAACATTAGTTCTAAGAAGCTATGCCTGACAGATGTGCTCATTTCTCAGAAAAGGAATGGTTGTGCCGGGAGGAGATAACACCTCCACTGGGGAATCGAGAAAGCTATCAGGCTCAGCAGAACCAGTGTGGGCTCTCCATCTCCCTAGCTCTGAACTAGGGTGCTGGGCTTGGGAGCACAGAGATAATACAGAAAAATATTTATTGGGGACAGAGATGGTCACTAGGGGGCTCATGACCTCCTTCCCTGGAAGTGATGGTGATAAAACAACTGATATTTACTAGGTACCAGGGATGGTGCTAAGTGTTTTGTGTGTAATCATTCACTTAATCCTCCCAATAACCCCATGAAGTGCTGTTATTACTGTCCATGTTACAGATGAGGATACAGAAGCAGAGAGGATACGTCACCCTCCCAAGATCATACAGTTCTTCAGTGGGAGTCAGGATTTGAATCCAGTCAGTCCGGCTCCAGAGCCCAAGCATCTAACTGTTCCTGGGCAGCTGCTACGCACTCATGTGTGTTCATCCTCTGGGATTCTGAGGCCCCCCTCCTCTCAACCCTCTCATTTCATCCCTGGTGACTCCCTGTTCTTTTACAAGTAAATGGCCAATGGCCACAGCCCTCCATTCTCTTCCCAGTGTCCTAGGTGAGAAGGACCAAGGCTAACCCTTGGAATAGAGTCAGAGACTAAAGAGCAACCTTATACATAGCCATACAACCTTCCATGTGATATTCAAATTCACCCCTAAAACCCCCATTTCACAGATGGAGTTCAGAAAGGTGGAATGCCAAGGTCAGAGCAGATTTGTTTCTTTTCTTTTCTTTCTTTTTTTTGAGACAGAGTTTCTCTATGTCGCCCTCAGTAGAGTGCAGTGGCATCACAGCTCATAGCAATCTCCAACTCTCGGGCTCAGCGATTCTCTTGCCTCAGACTCCCGAGTAGCTGGGACTATAGGTGCCTACCACAACGCCCGGCTATTTTTTTTTTGGTTGTAGTTGTCACTGTTTGTAGGCCCCGACCTGGGTTCAAATTGGCCAGCTCCAGTGCATGTGGCTAGCACCCTAGCAGCTGAGCTACAGGCCAGAGTGGATCTGTTTCATACCCATGAAAGTTCACAGTCATTTCTAGGGCTTTCTCTGCTTACACATTTGTGATAGGGCAGCTCCCTCCTTTCTGATAGACTGGAGTAGTTCATCTCTGGACAGTCTTACTGAAAAATTCTTCCCTGTTGGGGAGCTGAAGCCTCTTTCCCTCTATCTCCCCATACTGGCTAGCCTTAGTTCTGGTGTCTATCCTCTGCTGCTTTTCTGCTGTTCTCCAAGTATTAGTTTCATCAGTTGTAAAACAGAGGTACAATCTGGATGAGGTCAATTAACTTCTTTTTCTCTAGAAGTTGCTGCTATAGCACAGAGTAGGCAGGTAACCGATAAATCTTTCAATTTGACTAAGATATTTAGCTTTGGACCTCATCTGGAAAATGGGGATTAAAAAATGTGCCTATTTTGGGGCGGCGCCTCTGGCTCAGTGGGTAGGGCGCTGGCCCCATATACTGAGGGTGGAGGGTTCAAACCCAGCCCTGGCCAAACTGCAACGAAAAAATAGCCGGGTGTTATGGTAGGTGCCTGTAGTTCCAGCTACTTGGGAGGCTGAGGCAAGAGAATCCCCTAAGCCCAGGAGCTGAAGGTTGCTGTGAGGTGTGTGATGCCATAGCACTCTAAGGAGGGCAATAAAGTGAGACTCTGTCTTTACCAAAAAAAAAAAAAGTGCCTATTTCAAAAGAATATTGTGAAGATTCGAATAGAAACACATGTAAAGTTCTTAGAACTGTGCCTGGCACACAGTTAACTTTGAGTAAATATCAGCTATTATTACTGTTCTTACTATGAGACAAGGCTCAGCTCGAGTCTTGGAGCCTTCTTCATGGCCTCCAAGGCTCTGCAGGGTTTCCTCAGTTTGATCTAGGGCCAGCCTGTTTTATACACCTCATACACCATGGTCTGTTCTGCCTCAGGACTTTTGCCCATGCTGGTCCTTCTGCCAACATCTCTCCTATTTATCTCTTCGTCTTGATCCACAGGCCACTTCTTTAAGAGGCCAGCTGCTCACTTCCTTCTTCATCTGACCATGGGCTCTATCCCCGAGGCCTAGCCGAGTGCTGGGGTCAGAGGAGGTGCTGAAGAGTATGGCTGACTGGTGGATAGTGAGGAGGGAAAAGAAGAATGGCTAGTTACCTCTTCATCTTCTTCCTCACTGCCTAGCAAAGCCAGTATGAGCCCCCAAGATACCAGGTGACTGACCCTCTCCAGATACCAAGTTCTCCCAGACTCAGAAATGGGGACAGGAAGTTTATGGGGAGGCTCTAGAAAAGACATTTTCTGCACTGTGCTGAGACAACAAGAAGGAGGGACTGGGATAGCAACCTGCAAACACTAGGGACAACCCTCTCTTTCAAATTCTGTTTCTGTCTTTGCCTTAAGTGCCCCATGGTCCAAAGTAGCTTCTTCTTCCTCTCTACCCAAAGATATGCCTGCCCCCTTGTCTGGTGCTGATCAGTACTGGGTGTTGTGGAGAAAAGAGCACTGGGCTGACAGTTTAGTGGATGTGCATTTCATTTCCCAGCTCCATCACTGGTTTGCTTGGGATGAGTCTGTTCCCCCATCTGTGACTCTGGGAAAGTCTGGGACTTTCCCCATCTGTTAAGTGAAAGGATCGTCTCAAAGGGCTGTGATAATGCTACAGGGTTAGGAGGATGAAAGGATGAAAGTAACTCACACATGGACGAAGGAGTGACTACCTGGGTTTAACTCTCTCAGGGGTATTGAAAAGATCCAGTAATTAGTGTGTAAGGCAAGAGGCAACATTTCAAAGTAGAAGGACTTGTTGCCACAATAGAGTTTGATCTTCCTCTACTTCAAACCAGCTAAGCCTTGCTCTCAAACCTGCCAGATTGCAGGGGAGAGGGCAATGGTCACATACGACCCAGGGCAAACTCCTTCAGGGAACAGACCTTCCTAGTCCCTGTGGCCTTCAGGGAACAGACCTTCCTAGTCCCTGTGGCCTGGACCTCTTCAACCTAGCACTGCCTCCAACTAGTCCAGACAAGTCCTGGGTATTTTCAGCTACCTTTATCTGATCGGAAATGTTTGGAATTCCACAGTAGAAGGCAACAGCTCTGGAGGATTTGGGGAAGGGAGCAAATCCCTGCAACACCCTTCCCTTCCCTGCCCCCTATACAGATGAATGTTCACACCCCATGTAACTAAAAACTCAGGGCTGAAGGCTGGGGAGGGGGGTTGCATTTCCTACATTCCTATTGCTTCTAGTTTCCCCCCCTTTACCTCTCTGCCCCAGTCCAGCATGCCCCACCCCCGCAAGGTGTAGAATAGCACAAGATGCCTGAGATGGTCCTAGAAGGGCTACAGCACTTTGTCTGATGCCAAGGGCAAAGCCAGCTAGAGGTGATGTGCTTGCTGTTCACAGTCAGCACCCAGAGTGCCTATAAAAATGCAGAATCCCACCAGCATCATCAGATCCAGAAGCAACTCATTGTCCCAAGTGATGTGGCATGTGGACCACCCAGGAATCATAGAGCATGACCATCTGTGGGTCACAGAGACATGTGGTTCACAGGGATGTGTAGTTCAACACCCTCCATGAACAGATGAGAAACTGAATCTCAGAGGAGATAAAGGAACACCCTAAAGGCCTCACGCAAGGACAGGGGTGAGCCTGGCCTCAGATCTCCTGACTCTTGGGAGTCAGTGTGGCCTCCAAGCTCATTTCTGTGACTGTATGGCTGCAGGACCTGGGGCAAGACACTTTACCCCTTCAAGCCCAGTGTTCCAGCTATAAAGTGAGAGCAGCTGTATCTACTTCACAGGATTGGCAGAATTAAATGGTCTGTGGTAAGTGGTTAATAAATGTTAGCTGTTTTTTTTTTATAGCTGAAAAGGAATGGTTCCATTTGTGCTTTTCACAGTGCCTCTCTTATTTGTTGCTATAAACAAGAAAGTAACAGCTAATATTTGCTGAGCTAATATTTACTGCTTGAATTCTCAAAATTTTGCAAGTAGGTGCTGTCCCCATTTTATCAATGAGAAAACTAAGACTCAGAAAGGTCATGAGACTTTGCCTGGAGGTCAGTAATGAGGGTGTTTGACTCCATAATGTATTAAATTTGCCAGTGCAAAAGGATAGATGAAGAGACTTCATTAAATCTTTCCTTCCTTCACCCTTTCACTCCCATAATATTCCCTGGGAATTTGCTATTCTTAGGCACTGCATTGGAAGTCAGAGATGACTTTGAGGACAGGGAGGCGGTAGGCACCTTGGGTTCCCTGGGTGCTGCAGGGGTGTGAAAGGGAAGGATGTGCTGATGATGCTCTGTGCTTAAATTCTTCTCCCCTACCCTGCTCTGCAAGGCCAGTACTTGCAGAGAGCTCCTCCCTCTAGCTGGGCATTATCTGGGAACAAAAGTGATGCCAAGTCGCTTTGGTGGAGCTTTTAAAGTAGTTTTCTTTTCTTTCTTTCTTTCTTTTTTTTTTTTTTTTGAGACGAAGCCTCAAGCTGTCATCCTAGGTAGAGTCCCGTGGCATCACAGCTCATAGCAACCTCCAACTCCTGGGCTCAAGCGATTCTCCTGCCTCCGCCTCCCTAGTAGCTGGTACTACAAGCACCTGCCACAATGCCTGGTTATTTTTTGGTTGCAGCCGTCATTGTTGTTTGGCTGTCCTGGGCTGGATTCGAACCCGCCAACTCAGGTGTATGTGGCTGGTGCCTTAGCTGCTTGAGCCACACGCGCCAAGCCTTTCTTTTTCTTTTTTTCTTTTCTTTGTTTTTTGAAACAGTGTCTCACTTTGTCACTCTTGGTAGAATGCCATGGTGTCACAACTCACAATGTTAAAGTAGTTTCCTAAGACAGAACATGGCCTGTTTGTGAGACAGGTTGACCTTTGGAGTTGCAGGAAGGCCCAGACAAGCCACCGTGCTTAGCTCTGGACACTTATGTATTCAATAAATCTATATAAAGTGCCCACTAAGTATTGGGCACTGTGCTAAGTGAGGGGGATAAAGAAGTGACTAATCTGATGAAAATTCCTACCCACATGTATTTATAATCTAATGGGAAGAGACAAGGAACAAGTGTGTGTCAAAAAGAATAAATATGAGACAGGGAGTAGAGAAACCTGGAAGAAGGCAGGTCAGGTTAGAATTTGTGGTCAGGAAAAACTTTTTTTTTCTTTTTTGAGACATAGTCTCACTTTGTCACCCTAAGTAGAGTTGTGACATAGAGCTCTGGTGTCATAGGTCACAGCAACCTCAAACTCTTGGGCTCAAGCAACCTTCTTGCCTCAGCCTCCCCAGTACCTGGGACTATAGGTAGTCACCATAACACCTGGCTCGTTTTTCTACTTTTAGTAGAGATGGGGTCTTGCCGTAGCTCAGGCAATCTACCTGGGTCAGCCTCCCGAAGTGATAGTATTACAGGCGTGAGCCACTGTGCCCGGCCTCTCTTGCTCTCATAAAGGCAAGTGCGGATGGCAATAGAGAAGGCAGGGGCTGGACAGAGACAGCGAGGCACAGAGAGGGCAGGGGTCTTCCCAGGCTGTGGCTGTCTCATTTTCAATGCACATTAACACCCAACCACAGGCATGTGCCAGACTATGGAGTAGACAAATTCAGGTGGGGACTATGGAGTAGACAAATACATTGTATTAAGAGGGACTAGGCAGAAGGTACTCAGTGAGTGACTGCCTGAGTAAAGGCCATGCCAGGAGGCCAGAATGTGTACAAAACTGCCTAAGTCCTTCCAAATGAACAGGAGGTAAGCCTGGCCAAGGGATTCCTCTCCTGTAATTCCTTCTGCATCCATTACATTCTAGGCTAAGCCTTAAGTTCCCATTCCCTCTATGTGGTCTGAAAACACAAAAGCAGAATTTTAGAGTTGGAAGGAAGCACAAACACATATTGGTCTACAATTACAATTACAATTACTCTACAATTTCAGCCATCACTGTTTTGGCCCTACCCATGTATTACCTTTTTTTTTTTTTTTTGTAGTTTTTGGCCAAGGCTGGGTTTGAAACCGCCACCTCTAGCATATGGGGCTGGTGCCCTACCCCTTTGAGCCACAGGCACCACCTCTATTATCTCTTATTTACTTAACATTTTTCTAGCAATTGTGTCACTTTTGAAAAGTTAAATGTAATGAAAATCCTAATTTTCCCCCAAAACCTTTCTGCATCTTTCTTTTTTTCAATGAGATGGGGAAGGTCTCACTATGTTGCCTAGGGTGTTTGAACTCCTGCACTTAAACAATCCTCCTGCCTCAGCCTCCGACATAGTTTATTTTTTGTAGAGATAGAGCCTTGCTATATTGACAAAGCTGGTCTTGAACTCCTGGCCTCAACTGATCCTCCCACCTTGGCCTCTCAAAGTACTGGGATTACAGGCATGAACTACCGTGCTGGGGCCCTCTTATACTCTTTTCCTCAAACATGACAAGCACATTCTTCTTACCAGGGAGACAGTACTCATTCCCTCTTTCTGGAATATTTCTTGCCCTAGCTGTTACGTGATTTACTCCCTCAGATCATGCATCATTCTCAGAGGGCTTTCCTAATCACCCACTAAAAAAAGACAAACACACCAAAAGCTGCCTACCTATCACCGCTCCCAAATCACTCTGTCTTTTTAGAATGTAAGCTTCACAAAGGCAGGCATCCTCAGTAGCTAGAATGATAGTTGGTATATAGTAGACACTTGTCAGTATTTGCTAAATGAATAAAATGAAATGAAAAAGCAACTTATTATTACCACCATAAACAGAAAATCAGTATCACTGGCCACAGATGGAAATCAACATAAAGTACATTGATTATTAAAATTAAAAATGTCCACTTGCTTATCACCTGTAAGTTATCTTTAAGATCAACAGTAGATGTACTCATCTTGGTCCAGCACCTTCACAGAGGAGATATGTGAAGCCCAGGTAGGAAAAAGTTTAGGCCAGAATCAGCCAGCTAACTGGAGGCCAGTCCAGAGTGGACACACAGCCCTATCCCAGAGTCAGGACAAAGAGAGTAAGGTGTAGCTAGGCTGGACCAACAGAGACTGAGGGGCCAGGAAAGCACCCCCTCCCTCAGCCTCTAGTTAGACACAGGGAGGGTAGTTCTGTTGAAGAGAACAAAGGCCAAAGAGGAGTGGTCCAGGCTAGAGGAGCCTCATGGGAGACAGGCAGGCACAAACCTGTAGGTGAGGTCCATGGAGACCAGACAGCTGAGAGCAGAAATGAAAACAGGCTAGGTCCCAAAGGGTGGCAGCTTCAATCCTGTAAACACCAGACAGGCATGGGGGGTTCAGGTGTAAGTCTAGGGACTCAGCTGAGCCCAGGGGGAAGATAGGACTTCCCCAGTCTCCTCTGTCAGTGATGACTCTAAGCCAAGCACCACCAATCTAGCTAGACAACAGACATTGAGGGAAAAGACAGAGCCACCCTCCCAGTCCTTACATTCCTAATGGTTTCCTCCAAAATCTTCTCCAGTCCCCCCAGCCAGCTCTGTGTATATGGGCCCTGCTTAGAAGGGACCATCCTTTTTCATCCCTGTGGGGCTTAGTGAACTCAGCTGCAGGTGCAGGGGGTGAAGCTAGAGCTGTTATAACTGCCAGGCCAACAATGCCTGACCTACATCTCCATGGTTGGTTGCATGTAAAGAAAAATACCAGAGATTTCCGTTGGTGTTCACCAGATGCAGCTGCCAAGGGAAGGCTGGGCCATCTGAGGTCCTGTTGTGAGTAGGGCAGGATAGGGGATAAGCTGGCTGGGACAGATGACACGGCTGGCCTCCAAATTATTTCCTGCTTCTGGGGATCTCCCTGGGTTTCAGAGACTGCAATGTTTATCTGCTTTCTACCAACATTCTCCACTTAAAGCTTTTTCTTCTTCTAGTGTATTATCCTTATTAAGAATTTAGAGAGAAGAGATGAGAAACAAGATTCTATCTGATAAAAGCTCCCCCAAATAAATAGTTGTTGTAACTGTAAACCATTGGCATTTGCAGGAAGGCTTTAGTTTTTCTTTCTTTCTTTCTTTCTTTTTTTAAATTAAATCATAGCTGCGTGCATTAATGCAATCAGGGGGTACAATGTGCTTGTTTTATATACAATTTGAAATGTTTTCATCAAACTGGTTAACATAGCCTTCAAGGCTTTAGTTTTTTTTATAGAAAAAAGGCAATTTGAAAGTTCTGCATGGTACTGTGAGAAGGACTTGGACTTAGGGTCAAGAAATGTGATCTTACTCTGGTTTTGTGATGGCCCTACCTGGCTATGATCCTATCAGCGAAGCACTGTGGGCCTCACTTCTCTCATCTGACAAGGGTGTAAGATGGACCAAATGGTTTCTAAGACCCACTCTCCAGCTCCAAAACACTATGATCCTGACCTCAGGCAAGTTACTTCACCTGTGGGGGGCATCTCATTTTCTTCATATATAAACTAAAGGCCCAAAAGTGCATTGAAAAATGGCACTAAGGAATGCCTTTATCATTCTCATGGCTCCCTTATTTTCTTCACCAATTAGCATATCACTGGCTTCCCAAAGGGCCTATTCTTTACCTGGTATTATCCCAACTTGCAAACCCTTGTCCTTGGAAATTAGGAGGCTCCAAGAACTGTACCACTGAAACCAGAACAGACTCTGGGTCCTCAACCCCTTTGTGTCTTTTCTTGTCTTTTTTTTTTTTTTTGAGGCAGAGTCTCAAGCTGTCGCCCTGGGTAGAGTGCTGTGGTGTCACTGCTCACAAAAATCTCAAACTCTTGGGCTTAAGCGATCC
Source organism: Loris lydekkerianus (assembly GCA_963574355.1). Classification (NCBI taxonomy): domain Eukaryota; kingdom Metazoa; phylum Chordata; class Mammalia; order Primates; family Lorisidae; genus Loris; species Loris lydekkerianus. The sequence goes on along the minus strand of CAUYPK010064030.1, from coordinate 22,426 downwards.
TCTTGCCTCAGCCTCCCAAGTAGCTGGGACTACAGGTGCCTACAGCACCTGGCTATCTCAACCCCTTTATGATGTCAATAAAAAGATCCGTCTGGGTGAGGTGGCACACACCTGTAATACCAACACTTGGGAAGCTGAGGTGGGTGGACTACCTGAGCTTACGAGTTCGAGACCAGCCTGAGCCAGAGTGAGACTCCTATCTCTAAAAAATAGCCAGGCTTTGTGGCAGGCACCTATAGCCCCAGCTACTTAGGAGGCTGAGGCAAGAGGATCACTTGAGCTCAAGAGTTTGAGGTTGCTGTCCACTTGAGCCCAAGAGTTTGAGGTTGCTGTGAGCTAAGATGTCACAGCACTCTAACAGAGGGTGACAAAGTAAAACTCTTTCTCCAAAAAAAAAAAAAAAAAAAAAAAAAAGTCACTGCTCTTTCCTGAATCTTTTCTTTTCTTTTTTTTTGAGACAGAGCTGCAAGCTGTCACCCTGGGTAGAGTACCATGACATCACAGCTCACAGTAACCTCAAACTCCTGGGGTCAAGTGATTCTCCTGCCTCCACCTCCCAAGCAGTTGGGACCACAGGTGCCCGCCACAACGCGGGGCTATTTTTTGGCTGTCATTGTTGTTTGGCGGGCCCGGGCTGGATTCGAACTTGCCAGCTCAGGTGTATGTGGCTGGCGCCTTAGTGACTTGAGCCACAGGCGCCGAGCCTTTCCTGAATGTCTTCTTTGTGTCAGGCACTTACGTGATGTGTTCAAATTTTATATTTTATAAACAAAGAAATGGAAGTTCACAAAGGTGAATTCACTTGCTTAAGATTCTGTAGACACAAAATGGAGGTGGGTTCAAACCCAGGTGTGACCTTAGTTCCCTCAAAGATAGATGACGACCCCATCTACCCCCAGAATGGTCACAGGCTCAATGTGATAATGAGTAGACAGAAAGAAGCACCAGACAAACTTTAGTTAATGATTCTGAGATATTACTTTGTGAATCAAGCCTGGGTTTTCCCACATTTGAAAAGGGAGTGGAAGGCACAGCTATATTATCTTAAGAGATATCACAGTCTCAGTTCTCTGCCTTTGATCTTACATCTCAGCTTCTCTTCCTTTGTTCATGTCTGGTCCATCCTCCATACTCACTTTACCTAGAGCCTTCAGGGGGTCCCCCTCCCCCACCAGCACAGCACCAGCAGTGCTCTCCCTGAGATCCCATGGAGTACAGGGGTTCAGAATCCCAATTCTATCACTTACCGGTATTTGTTGTGCAACCATGGGCTGATCACTCAACTGAGTCTCAGTGTCATGTTTATAGAATGGGAATAATAAGACCTCCTCACAATGTTCAATAAATGCTGGCTATCTACTATAATTATGTGTCCTCTCTCCTCTGAACTTCTCTAACCTTTTAATCTTTTCCATTTACTTTGATATTTTCAGTCTCATGAGCTAAGCTGTTAAGAACTAGGCTTGCGCTTTCTACATCTCTCCTACTGCAGCAGTGAGTACATGATAGATGTTCAAAGAATACCTGTTACATGATTGGGAAGTGGGTCCTTTTTGAAGTGGTATCAGTGGGGGTCATATCTGATGACCAGCTACCAATTTTCTGGCATCATGTGGCTGCTCACTCTTAGGCTATCCTGTGCTAAGCAGTAGGGGTGAGGGAGTCTTAAAGAGTAAATAGAAACTATGGGTCTTCTCTATAAAAGTCAATGAAAGGTGGAAAAGCCAGAAAGGGCATCAAACAGTAAGGAAAGGCTCAGTGGCTGTAGCTCAAGTGGCTAGGGTGCTAGCCACATACACTGGAGCTGGCGGGTTCGAATCCAGCTCGGGCCTGCCAAACAACAACTACAACCAAAAAATAGCTGGATGTTGTGGCGGCGTCTGTAGTCCCAGCTACTTGGGAGGCTGAGGCAGGAGAATCACTTGAGCCTAGGAGTTGGAGGTTGCTGTGACACCACTCTACCCAGGGTGACATCTTGAGACACGTTCTCAAAAACAAAAAAAAAAAAAAAAAAAAAAAAAAAAAAACAGTAAGGAAACGTGCAAGGAGCAGAGAGAATCAAGGGAAGCCTCTAGAGACCAGAGTGAGTGAGAGCACTTTCCCCCCCCAGACAGTCTCACTCTGTTGCGCAAGCTGAAGTGCACTGGCATCATCACTGGTTGCTCACTGCAACCTCAAACTCCTGAGCTCAAGAGATCCTCCTGCCTCAGTCATCCAAGTAGCTATGACCACAGATGTACACCACACCTAATTTGCCTTTTTTTTTTTTTTTTTTTTTGAGACAGAGTCTTACTTTGTCATCTTTGGTAGAGTACTGTGGTGTCATAGCTCGTAGCAACCTCAAACTCTTGGGCACAAGCAATCCTCTTGCCGCAGCCTCCCCAATAACTGGGACTACAGGCACAATACCTGGCAATTTTTAGAAACAAGGTCATGCTCTTGCTCAGGCTGGTCTCAAACTCCTGAGCTCAGGCAATTCACCCGCCTCGACCTTCCAGAGTGCTAGGATTACAGGCGTGGGCCACCACACCCAGCCCAAATTTGTCTATTTGTTGTAAAGACAGGGTCTTGCTATGTTGCTCAGGCTGGTCTTAAACTATTAGCCTCCAGTGATGCTCCTGTCTCAGCCTCCCAAAGTGCTACAGTTACAGATGTAAGCCACTACACTTAGCTGAGAGGAATTTTGAGCCAACACATTGGAATTGAATTTTGTCCTTATTAGCATTTGACTTTAGGACTATTGTTTAACTTGTCTTATTCTCAGTTTTCTAATTTGTACAATAAGAACAACAAATGTTTCCCAAGCAGAATTATTGTGAGGATTAAAAATACAACATATGGCGGTGCCTGTGGCTCAGTGAGTAGGGCGCCGGCCCCATATGCAGAGGGTGGAGGGTTCAAACCCAGCCCCGGCCAAACTGCAACAAAAAAATAGCCGGGTGTTGTGGTGGGTGCCTGTAGTCCCAGCTACTCGGGACGCTGAGGCAAGAGAATTGCTTAAGCCCAGGAGCTGGAGGTTGCTGTGAGCTATGTGATGCCACGGCACTCTACCAAGGGCCATAAAGTGAGACTCTGTCTCTACAAAAAAAACAAAAAAACCCCCCAACATAATAGGTTCGGTGCCTGTGGCTCAAACAGCTAAGGCACCAGCCACATACACCTGAGCTGGTGAGTTCGAATCCAGCCCGGGTCCGCCAAATAACAATGACGACTGCAACCAAAAAAATAGCCGGGCGTTGTGGCGGGTGCCTGTAGTCCTAGCTACTGGGAAGGTAGAGGCAGGAGAGTTGCTTGAGCCCAGAAGTTGGGGATACTGTGAGCTGTGATGCCACAGGACTCTACCCAGGGTGACAGCTGGAGGCTCTGTCTCAAAAAAACAAACAAACAAACAAAAAAAACAACAAAAAACAAAAAAACAACACAATATACCTTATAGCATCTTATATATGGGAAACGTGCAATAAATGGCAGCAACTATATTGTCATCAGCATAGTAAGCATACATGGATCATCCCTAAAGGCTCCTCTGATGGTGAACAGATGCATACCAGATCAAGTGAAGAGTCTGAGATTGCTGTGAGCTATGAGTATGCCAGGGCACTTACCCCCAGAGCGACAGTGTGAGACCTCTGACTCAAAAAAAAAAAAAAAAAAACAAAAGAAAAAAAGAAAAAAAAGACTTCTTCAAGTGCATAGGCAAGAAAAAAAAAAAAAAAAAGAGCACAGGCATTGGAAGCTTCAAACCTGTGTTTAATCCTAGCTCTGCCATGAAACACCTGAGCTAGTGACCATGGCATATTATTTAGCCCCTCTGAGCTTTAGTTTTCTTATTTAAGAAGTCTTGGTTGGGCAGCTGTAAGGATTACCAGATAACATATTTGTACTTGGCACACAGTAACAATTTCACTGGATACATGAAAGTGTTTTGTTTTAAGAGGTAGGAGTCTTGCTCTGTTGCCCAAGCAGGGGTGCAGTTGCATCATCGTAGCTCAATGCGGCCCCCAAATCCTGGGCTCCAGCAATCCTCTTGCCTCAGCCTCCTAAATAGCTGAAATTATAGGTGCACTCCACTATGCCCACCTAATTTTTTAATTTTATAGAGACAAGGTCTTACTATGTTATCTAGGCTGGTTTCAAACTACTGGTCTCAAGTAATCCTCCCACCTCTGCTTCTCAAGTAGTTAGGTTTACAGGTTTGAGCCCCTGCACCCACCTGAAAGTGTTTGTCTTGTATCCAGGGCCTCCCACTAGCAGGAACTGAATAAATGTGCTGAACCACACCCCACCTGGATGTAAGGGTGTTCAGAGAAAAAGATGTTCCTGTGAATTGGTAGGTACCCTTACTTCATGCCCAGGCTAGCAATAATGATTAAAATCACAAGAACACACACCTTCTCAGCCATCAATTCCACTTCTAGGGATTTATCCTCCACAGATACACTGTATTTGTACATAGGTCAAATGACAAACACACAGGACATTCACTGAGTATCACTATTATACAGTAGAACCTCCAAAGTTGATCACTTCCCTACACTGACCACCTGCTTAAGTTGACCTAATTTTCATAGACCAGACATGTACCTTATATACCAAGGCCCTAGTTCCTTAAGTTGACCAGCTCCAAATGTTAACTTGTTTGTTACAGTCCCTTGAGTGGTTAACTTACAGTGCTTCTACTCTAATTGCAAAAGACTGGAAAAAACAACTATCTACAAATGAAAACTAGTTAAATAAAGTATAGAACAGTGCCCTATCAAGAATGCTGTGCAGCTATTAAAAAGAATGAGAAAGCTCTTTATGGACTGATACAGAATAAACTCAAGAGATACTGTTAAGTGAGAAAGGAAGGTACCAAACAATGTATACAGCTCACAACATAAAAAGAGTGGAAAACAGGTATGTGTTTGCTCATGTCTACAAAGTCTATTCTCCCAGGATGGAACTGGGTGGCTGGAAGACATTTATTCCTTTTGAATTTTGAACCACATGAATCTATTACCTAGCTGAAGAAAATGAGTTAAAAAAAATTAAAAGGTGGGGGGCATGTGCAAGAAGGAAAGGGAGAGAGGAGAGCATGTAAGATATCCTCCCACAAGAAGCACTTGGGACTCCCTAGAGACAGACTTTGGCCAGTTATTACACTATCAGAGGAAAATGACAACTCTGTTATTTGCATCTGATGACAACAAAAAACACCACTACTGTATAACCAACTGCACTAGAGCTGCCACTGTCTTTGACCCTTTGTCCTTGGATGCTGTTAAGCTGGGAGAAGACCAGGATACAAAATGAGGTTCCCCCTATCCTCCGGGTTAAGACTGTCCAAGTGGAATAATAAGAATAGAAGATTCTGGTTAAAATAAAAATTATCTTATGGCAGCCCTGGAAGTAAAAAAGGAACAGAGGAAACCTAATCTTAGAAGAAGTAGGGGGAGGCTCAGTACCTGTAGCTAAAGCAGCTAGGGCACCAGCCACATACACCAGAGCTGGCAGGTTCAAATCTAGCCCGGGCTGGCCAAACAATAATAACTGCAACCAAAAATAGCCTGGTGTTGTGGCAGGCACCTGTAGTCCCAGCTACCTGGGAGGCTGAGGCAAGAGAATCGCTGTGATCAAAACTATTGTCCAAAGAAGGCACCTTTGTTCAATATAAAATATTAATGCAGCATGGGCAGCGCCTGTGACTCAAAGGAGTAGGGCGCCGGCCCCATATGCTGGAGGTGGTGGGTTCAAGCCTAGCCCCAACTAAAAAAAAAATAAAATAAACTAATGCAGTATATATAAGCTCTAAGTACAGCTTAAGTCATAAATAATTCAGATGTGTAGCCTTTTAAAACCCACTGAAATGAAAATATTCCACTGACAAAAATACTCAGGTGACATAATAGTCAATTCCAGATCTATTAAGGACTTAAATATGAAAGGCAAAACTTTGGCCGGGCGTGGTGGCTCACGCCTGTAGTCCCAGCGCTGTAGGAGGCCGAGGCGGGTGGATTGCCTGAGCTCAGAGGTTCGACCAGTATGACCAACAGTGAGCCAGAGTAAGACCCCGTCTCTACTTAACATCAAAAACAGCACAGCATCTCCAGAGGAAGAAGAAAATGAACACCAAAGAAGAGTACTTCGAACAAGGAAGAATGTACAAGCTAGTTGAAATTAAAAATAAAAAAAAAAGAAAGGCAAAACTTTAAAACATTTAGAAGAAAATAATATAGACAAATGTCTTTAAAGACCACAAGTTAAGGAAAGGAAGATTTATTCAATACCTTTACAAAAGGTATAAATCATGGAAGAAAAGATTCAACTACATTAAAGTTTAGATATTCTAGTCATCAAAAAATATAACATGAAGAAAGTGAAAAGGAAAACCACAAACAGAAAGACTACATTTGTATAGACAAAATATTAGTATTCAGAATATATGAAGAATTCCTACAGATCCATTTAAAAGCCAAATCAAAAGAAAATAGACCAAAGACTTGAACGTTTTACAAAGAGAAAACATGAATGGTCAACAGATGTAAGATGTGATTTGCAGCCCCACTTGTAATCTGAGAAATGCAAATTAAAACCGCAAGATACCATCTCACACCTTTCAGCTCCATAAAAATTTAAAAGTCTGACTATATCAAGTATTAACAAAGATGCAAAGCAATAGAAACTCATATTCTGCTAGTTGCAGTGTAAAGTCATACAAACACAGGAAAAGAAACTGGCATTATCTTCTGATCAGGCAAGCCCACTCCTGTGGACACCCTATATAGCAAAAATTCTCAAAGAGAGGTCCCAGGACCTGCAGCAGTAGCAGCATCACCTAAGAACTTGTCAGAAATGCAAATTATTGGGGAGACAGGGTGCCTGTGGCTCAAAGGGGTAGGGCACTGGCCCCATATGCACAAGGTGGTGGGTTCAAACGCAGCCCCGGACAAAAACTGCACGGAAAAAAAAAAAAAAGAAATGCAAATTATTTTTGAGGCAGTGTCTCACTATGTCGGCCCTCTAGGGCCGTGGCATCTCAGCTCACAACAACCTGAAACTCTTGGGCTTAAGGGATTCTCTTGCCTCAGCCTCCCAAGTAGCTGGGACTACAGCCGCCCACCACAATGCCCAGCTATTTTTTTGTTGTTGTCGTCGTTGTTTCACAGACCCAGGCCAGTTCGAACCCACCAGCCCTGGTGCATATGGCTTATGGCCGAACCACTGAGCACCAGCGCCCAGCCTAGAAATGCAAATTCTCAGGGTCCCTAACCTAATACACACACAATCAAGCACTCTAGGGGTGAAGCCCAGCAATATATGCTGTAAACAAGCCTTCCAGGTGATTCTGATGGGCTGCTAAACTTTGGAAACTCTCCCCAAACTTTGAACTCTTGAACATGTGCATGTGTATGAAGAACACATAAAGTGTTCACAACAGCATTGTTTGGAATGGCAAAATCAAAGGAACAATCCAAATAATCACTGGCATAGAATGGATATGTAATTAAGACATAATCATATAAAGGATATGAAAATGAGCTATAGCTATATATGTAACATGGATGAATCTGTGTTGAATGACAAAGCAAACTGCAGATGAGAACACAAAGCATATAACTAAATGGAAGTTTAAAATCATGCAGAATATTCTACATTGTTTAGAGATATATTCCTACATAGTAAAACTTTTAAAAAAAGGAAAGGGAATGATACACAAAACTCAGGAATATGGGTAGAGGAGTGGCTGTGATTGAGGAGGAGCACACAGAGGGCTCTAAGATACCAACATGTTTGATTTCTTAAACTGGGTGCTGCGTTTATGAATGATCATTTTCCTGTTCTTGAAACTGTAAACAAGCATTAGATATTCTCCTGTATTTATGTCAAAATCTTTTCTTTTATACATTTCTTAAGAGAAAAAAGTGTACTGAAACAGTGCAATACTCCAAGCCAGAACTGAAACCACTAACTCCATATGCAGCTTCCAAAGGGTTAAGTCTATTTCTCGCCTGTGGGCGGAAGGGTAGGCAGCAGCTGGGGCACAGTGGGAGCTCCTGGCTCCAGCTGGCTCCAGCCTGGATCAAGCACCACGCCCAGGAACTGGCACCTGTGGAGGGGGGCTTCTGGACAGGTGGCACCTGTAGCCCTTGGTGACCTGATACATGTGAGGGGCTGGGCCTACTCAGATGGATTGTGGGTCTCCTTCTGTCAGAGCCCCTCCATCTGGTAAGGAAGTTTGCTGGTAACAGTTTGGAGCTGGTGAAAAGGGGAAGAGGGTCTAAGATGCAAGATTGGGGTGGGGAAGGAAGTGGGTGGGCTGGGCTCAGATACTATGGGAGGGTGGTGGGATTAACACCTGCTGAGAATAAGATTAAGTTTCTTGGGAAGGGCTCATCTATCTAATGCTCCCTGAAAGCTGTCTCCCTGTGGCTTTTCTCTACTGGACAGATGGTGTCTGAGCTGCCTCTTGGAGGGTGGGCTCCTTGAGGGAGTGGTGGAGGTGGGGTGGGACCTACTTCCTAATTTCCAGAGTGCTATTAGGCCATGAGACTCTCTGCTCTCCAATAATAATAATAATAATAATAAATAATAATCAGAGCTAATGACTGTTACTGAGGCACTGCCCTAAACCTATATACTCGAGTATAAGCAGAGTTTTTTTCGGCACAGAATTTGTGCTGAAAAACCCGAACTTGGCACAAATTTTGTGCCGAAAAAACTCGGCTTATACTCGAGTATATACGGTAACTACCATTTAGTTTTCACAGTACCCAACTGCCTATTGCCTAGACTGTAGGTTTGCAAGTGAGGAAACTGACACTTGTCCAAAGTCCAACAGCAAGCAAATGAGGACTTGAATGCTGACAATTCCAGAGCCCCACCAGGAAACCACTATTGGCCATGGCATCTACCCCCTCTCATTAAACAGCAGCAAGGCTTCTTCCACTTGCTCAGATCAAAAACCTGGACTCCACTCTCTTCCTCACTCCTCACCCAATAATCAGCAAATCCAGTTGGCCCAATATTCAAATTATACTGAAGCTCTGACCTGCTCACATTTATACCATCCCTCTGCCCTGCTCCTGTCACCATACACCTGGCCTCTCACTCACTAGTCTCTTGCTCCCACCCTTGCCCATATGGTTTGTTTTCCACACAGTGACCAGAGAGATCCTTCTGAAACTTCAGTGGGATCCTATTACTTCTTGGCTCAAAAATCCTTACTTTCCACTGCTCTCAGAAAAAAGGCAAGTTCCTATGCAGCCTTACAGAAGACCTGATCCTGGCTACCTCTCAGACATAATTCCCCCTACTTTCCCTGGCTTACTCAACTGCAGCCACGCTGGCCTTTCTGCTGTACTTTAAATATGTTGGAAAATACATTTTGTATTTGCTTGTACTTGCTATTCCCTCTGCCTGCAACACCCTGCCCCCAAATACCTGCATGGATCATGCCCTCACTGCAATCAGATCCAATGTCACCTTATCAGAGAGGCCTTCCTGACTAACCTACCCTTCTTTTCCCATCCCTGACTCCTTTACCTCTGCTTTATTTTTTCTTATAGCACTAAATACTACCTGACACATTTACTTAGAATCTGTCATCCCTACTGGAATGTCATTTGGTGAGAACAGGAACTTTGGTTTGTTCAGACTATCTGCTCAACCTCTAGCTCAATGCCTGGTATATGGCAAGAACTCAATAAATATTTGTTAATGAACAAATGAATGAATGACCAATATCCTTCAGGAAGTGACTCAACCTCACAGGGGAGGAAGGCTGCCTGAGTGCCTTTGGCTTTCTCAGTCTTGATGTCCTTCAGTAGCCAAGGCAGGGTTCAATGTCCTTCCCTATTATGAAATGTCCTGAATGCACAGCATCACCACTGTGTCATCACTGTGCCTGCACACGTGCACACACACATGGACACAGAGCTGGGACAGGATTAGTTTGGGAAGGATTGAGCTTGGGCAGTTGGAGGCTAGGTTCAGTGGGCTCTAGGTTCACTTGTTTCTAGGTGACTATCTTTGCTACTGATAGCCCATCTAGGTCTCCCAGTCATTTGTCCCTGCACTGTATACGCTCTGGCTTTTAAGGAATAAAAAGTCAGTAGAGGATTTTGAACCAAGAAATGACAGGATCCAATACACATTTTAAAAGGATCACTTGGTGTTATGTGGATAACAGATAGAGGTGGGCAAAGGCAAAAAGCAGGCAGACCAGGTTGCTGTAGTTGTCTAGGTGAGAGATGATGGCAGATGAGAGAAAGAATGAGTAAAAGCTGTGCCTTCTCAGGTCTTACCTTCTAGCCGTTGCCCAGGCCATTTCTCCTGCTAAGTATGAAACAGCAACAGCACATGCTGGGGACTCGCTGCATAGGTTTCTACTTATCAGTATGACATCTCATTAATCCTCCCAACAGTCCTGTGAGGTGGATTCAAGAGGTATCCACATTTTACAGAGAAGAAAACTTAGGATCTGAGAGGTAAAACCACCTGTCAAAGATTACACAGCAAGCTGCCAACATCCAAACCTGTTCTCCCCACTTGTGTAGGCTGCTTCCAGCTAGGGTTCATCCACGTACTAGCCAGGCTTTAAAGTCCAGTGCCAAGCAACTCTATTTCAGGAATCCTTCCCTAAGCAATGGTCTGCTTCCCCACTGAGCTACTGAGAACCTACCTAGTGGGCTACTATTCACTGAGCACTCCCTGGGTGCCAGGTACACTGACATGTGCTATCTCACACAATATTCCAGTGACCCAAGGAGCCACATACCTGGTGGCATCTATTTCACATGTGAAAATAGAGAAGCTTAGAGAGGCAAAATTATAGGCAAGTAAGTTGTCTGTTGTCCTATTTGCTTAGCACTGGGCCATTTTTTATTACTTTCTTTTGATTTTCTTTTTTAAAAATGTATTTCGGCTCGGCGCTTATAGTTCAGTGGCTAGGGTGCTGGCCACATACACTGGGGCTGGCGGGTTTGAATCCAGCCCAGGCCTGTCGAAAAACAATGACAACTACAACAAAAAAATAGCCAGGCGTTGTGGCAGGTGCCCTTAGTACCAGCTACTTGGGAGACTGAGGCAAGAGAATCGTTTAAGCCCAAAAGTCCCAGCTACTTGGGAGGCTGAGGCAAGAGAATTGCTTAAGCCCAAGAGTTTAAGGTTGCTGTGAGCTGTGATGCGGTAACACTCTATCCAGGGTGACAGCTTGAAACTCTGTCTCAAAAAAAAAAAAAAAAAAAAAGTATTTCATTTACTTTTTACTTTTCAGTCATTGGGTCAAGAGGGGATCTCCAATAGATCATAGCATAGCAGCTGTTATGCTCTGAAATGTAAGCAGCTCTTTTTGTCTTTCCTCTTGACCAGATTCTAAAATCCACATAGGACAGTTTGTTTACACATCTTACAGTGCTGGGTCTGAGCCTAAAACTTTGGCAGAGGAGATCAGAAAAGTCAGGCGTTCTTGCTAAGGCCACATGGCAACATGAAGATGGAAAGAGGGGAGTAAGAGGGCCTTCCTGTGAGTCCTACTCCTCAAGGGCACTTTATTCCTTTAGCTTGAGAAGCATTTTGAGGATAGCTTTTTTCCATTAAAATGCACCTTTTAGCTCTTTAAAAGCATCAAGCACTGTTCCAACCATGACCCTGCAGACAGGTGAAACACACATACCCCAGCCTCATTCTAAAGAAGCTTGCAGAGCGGGAAGGAAGGGGCAATGACTTTCAGTTCCCGTAATGTGTCTAGAAGCAGCAGCTGACTCAGCTAGATGATGTCACCTTCCCAAACCTCCTGACCAGCAGCTGAGATGGTAAAAGCAGGAAACTGGGGGATACTTAAATGGCTAAGTCCAAACATGCCTCTGGCAAATGCCTATAGTAACCCAGGCTCTGGAGGCATCCTCCTATAGATAAGCTGGGCATCCTCTTAGTTGGGAGGATACTAGGTATCCTTTACGACCCTAAAACCAAGATGCTGGGGGGCGCCTGTGGTTCAGTGGGTAGGGTGTCAGCCCCATATACCAAGGGTGGTGGGTTCGAACCCAGCCATGGCCAAACTGCAACAAAAAAATAGCTGGGCGTTGTGGTAGGCGCCAGTAGTCCCAGCTACTTGGGAGGCTGAGGCAAGAAAATCGCCTATGGGCAGTGCCTGTGGCTCAAAGGAGTAGGGCGCCGGCCCCATATGCCAGAGGTGGTGGGTTCAAACCCAGCCCCGGCCAAAAACTGCAAAAAAAAAAAAAATCGCCTAAGCCCAAGAGCTGGAGGTTACTATGAGCTGTGATGCCACATTACCAAGGGTGATAAAGTGAGACTCAGTCTCTAAAAAAAAAACCAACCAACCAACCAAACAAACAAACAAAAAAACCCAAGATGCTTCTCCAACTCTTTTATTAAGCATCTCCAGAACCAACAATGCTTTGTTTATTTGAAGGGTAGAATGGTGGAAAGAAGCCTGGCTTTACAGCCAGACAACCTAGCTCTGAATGAATTCATGTTTCATGGTGTACAAGCATCAGGATCCTGGGCATACAACTTCATTTCTCCAAACCTCAGTTTTCTTTTCTCACTGGAAAAGAAAGTAGGGCCAACAGACCATTTACCACACAGATGAGGTGGGAGAATTAAATGAGAAAATGGATGCAGAGTGCCTGGCATGGGATAAGTGCTCAATAAATGGTAGTCCCCATTCTTCCCACTGGAGCTCTCTAGGGGAGATTTGAAAGATCTTCACCTATAACACAAAGGGAAATAAAGGCACAGACTGAGCCCACCAGTGTCAGAACTGAGTAACTGACAGGGCTCAAGTCTCAGATGAGCCAAGTTCAATCCTGCCTTGCTTTTTTCTCTGTCCACAAAATCTTTACTTCATATATTTGCAGCTGGCTCTTTTTCCTCAACCTACTCTCAGCTCAAGCATCAATTCCTCAGAGAGGCCTTCTTTGCCCACTGTGTATACACAGTTGCTTCCCTAGATACTCCATTATTCAGTTTCATTTTTTTCTACAGCATTTAATGCACTATGTGAAATCATCTTATTTGTTTCTTGGGTGAGTTGTCTCCCCTACTAAATTAGAGAGTTCCTCTCTAATTTAAAAAAAAAAAAAAAAAAAAAAAAAGAGTTCTATATGAGCAATGTCCTTGACTTATTCATCACAGTGCCCCCAGCACTTAGTGCAGGACCTGGCACGTGGTTGGTACTTAACAGATATCTGCTGAATCATCAAAGGAATGAATGCACTTGGTATGGCCCAAGGCTAAAACAACAATGGCCCCACAATTACGTCTCTGTTCAGTTAGTTCAAGGTGCTCCCTTATTTCAAAAGCTGGTACTGCCACTTGGGTGCTGGGAGCACCAGACACTCTTTTCCCTGCCTTGTGGTAAGGCAGTGAAAATCTCACTTCTGTGCAGTCCTTTCCTCATTTGGATTTAGCATTTACTGTTAATTTTCACAAGATCTCACTCATTTCAATGCATTAAGTCTTTTCTCTGTAATTCAAGTGGAAGTGTCTTGAAAGCAGAACTGGGTCTTTAATGGTGATAATTTCAATTTACAAACCTGCTGGAAAAAGGCTCCTTGAAACAAAGTTGGCTGAGTCCAAAGAGAACTGGGGAGGAGTCTAGGCTCCTCCCTGCTGGACCGGCCCCTTTGGCAGGCAGAGCTCATGCTGCCTCAATCCAGTAGGATGAGGAGCCAGAAAATTCTATTACATGTAGTCTAAGACAATCACAAGGTCGTGTGTGATTAGATTTTTTAAGAAATCATCATTTAAAAAAATGTGGGCAATATCTAGTTATCATAAAGAATGGTAGAAAAACTTTGCTCAGTTCAAAAGGATTTATGTAGTATATATTTGTGTGAAGTCATGGCTCTTGTCTTCTTACTCATATTTTCTTCTTTTTTTTTTTTTAAAGAGACAGAGTCTTACTTTCTCTCCCTCGGTAGAGTGCAGTCGTATCACAGCTCACAGCATCCTCCAGCTCTTGGGTTTAGGTGATTCTCTTGCCTCAGGCTCCTGAGTAGCTGGGACTACAGGCGCCTGCCACAACGCCTGGCAACTTTTTTGTTGTTGCAGTTTGGCCGGGGCTGGGTTCAACCCGCCACCCTCGGGGTATATGGGGCCGGCGCCCTAATCACTGAGCCACAGGCACCGCCTACTCATATTTTCTATTCATCTGAATCCCTTAGCTATTTTATCCTTTTGGTTGTATGAATTTTCCTAAGTTGCTTCCAACTCTTCATAAAACCGAGCAAGTTTCCAGCAGAGAATAGGAATTGGTTTGGTCTACTTTTAAATGCTATAGTGGTGTATATAAGAAATGATGTTCCCAACAACTCATTATAACAATTAAGAATAAATAGCAAAAACAATGTAAATCACCGAGTACAGCACTGGCCACTTAATGAGCATTCAAAAGGTAGGCTGAAATAACAGTATTAATTCTCATTAGCTTCCCTTCTCTGGGCCTAGTTTTTCATGTGTTGGGTTTGTTCATTGATTTAATCATTCATTTTAAAATTATTCATTGAATGCTTACTTCTTGCAAAGAATAGTTTTTGATACTGGAGATACAATGATGAACAAACCAAAGTTCCTGTAATCCTGGGACGTATTTATATTTTAGTAGAAGGGACCGATAAAAAACAAGTAAACAGGCTCAGCACCTGTGGCTCAAGTGGCTGAGGCGCCAGCCACATACACCTGAGCTGGCAGGTTCAAATCCAGCCTGGGCCCGCCAAACAACAATGACGGCTGCAACCAAAAAAATAGCTGGGTCTTGTGGCAGGTGCCTGTAGTCCCAGCTACTCTATCCAGGGCGACAGCTTAAGGCTCTGTCTCAAACAAACAAAAAAACAAGTAAACAAACAAAAAGAAAATTTCAGGTAAAGGTTGTTGCTATGACAAAAGTAAAAGAAGGTAAAAGACTAAAGGGTGATTCAGAAGTACTTCAGCTACTTTAAACTAAAGGTCAAGGAAAGCCTCTCAGGCTCCATGCCCATACTTTAGTGGTTAAGGGTGCCAGCCACATATACCGGGGCTGGTCAGTTCAAACCCAACCTGGGCCTGCTAAACAACTATGCCAACTACAATAACAACAACAACAACAAAAGCAAGCTGGGTGTTGTGGTGGGCACCTGTAGTCCCAGCTGCTTGGGAGGCTGAGGCAAGAGAATCACTTAAGCCCAAGAATTTGAGGTTGCTGTGAGCTGTGATGCCACAGTACTCTACCCAGGGCGACATAGTGAGACTCTGTCTCAAAAAAAAAAAAAAAAAGAAAAAGAAAAAGAAAAGAAAAGAAAGGGAAAAAAGGAAAGCCTCTCAGAGGTGGTGACCTGTGAGCTGAGTCAACTATAGGAACCGGAAAAAAAACGCTAAAAGCACAACATTCCAGGCAGAAAAAACAGCAACTACAAAGGCCATTAGGCAGGGATAAATACTCTAGGATCCAGGAACAGTAAGGAACCTGTGTGGCTTGAGTGGAGTAAGGGCGGGGCAGAATGAGGAAGAGGCAGCCCGTACTAGATCACACAGGCCTTTTAAATGCTATAGTGGTGTATATAAGAAGTTGGTAAGAACTCTTGAGTTTTATTCCAGGAATAGTAGATGGTGACTGAAGGGTTGTAAACAAGAATGTGGTATCTAAGATATGAGCTGGGTTTTTTAAAAGCCACCCTGGCTTCAATGTTGGAGTAGAAATGATTTTCTAGGGTCCCTTCCCAGTTTCAATATTCTTTTTCCCTGTCATTCCCAAGAATTGGTTGTCTGAGCAAGAAAGATCCATCCTCTGGGTTAGAGAGGGAGATAGGAGTGATTCCTGCCCTGGGCAGTAGAGATTTTGTGTCACCGGTTCAGTAGGAGATGGAGGGAGTGACCTCTTCAGGGAGGGGTGGGAATCCCAACTTGGAAAACACCCCTAAGCCACCCGTATTGTTTCTGCCTCCTGTGTGGAAGTTTCCGCCAATGACACAACGCTCTGGAATGCGCACACTCCCACCCACAAACCCAATCTTCCCTTTACAGAGGCACAGTTGTACTCTGAATTCCTCCCAGGATTTAGTTCAAAGCTAGCCTACAGGAAATGGTCAATAAAGAGCTACTGATTGATTAATGGAGGGAGGGAATATTCTCAGCCATTAAGCAAATATTAATGAGTACATGAGTACTATGTTGGTCTCTGGGGATGGAAGGTAAGATAGTTTCTTAGCTAGGCATTGTGGTGGATGCCTGTAGTCCCAGCTACTGGGGAGGCTGAGGCCCAGGAGTTGGAGGTTGCTGTGATTGTGACGCCACGGCATTCTACCAAAAACGACAAAGTGAGACTTTGTCTCTAAAAAAAAAAAAAAAAAAAGATGGTTTCTGGTCTTCACTGAGTTCAGAATTCAGTGGACAGACCAAAAATCATAAACAGCTACAATGCTGGATACAATAGTTATAGCAGCAACATTTACTAGGTTCCTTTTGTTTGTTTGTTTGTTTTTGTTTTTTTGAGATGGAGTCTCACTTTGTCGCCCTTGGTAGGGTGCTGTGGCGTCCAACTCTTGGGCTTAGGTGATTCTCTTGCCTCAGCCTCCCGAGTAGCTGGGACTACAGGCGCCCACCACAATGCCCGGCTTTTTGTTGCAGTTTGGCTGGGGCTGGGTTTGAACCTGCCACCCTCGGTATATGGGGCCCGCGCCCTAGCCACTGAGCCACAGGTGCTGCCCACTAGGTTCCTTCTTATCCAGAAGTAGGACAAGTTGGTTTGGAATCAGATTGCTTGGGTTCAAATCATGGCTCACTGCTTACTAGCTATGCAACATTGACCACATTTCTTAACTTCTCTAAGAGAATAAGAGAACTTACCACAATGGTACTATTTTTGAAAATTCAGTGAGTTAACACTATGAAATACTTAAGTGTAAGTGTGTTCAATGAATATTACCTATCATTATGTATTAAAAATTATCATAATGCAGGCGGCGCCTGTGGCTCAAAGGAGTAGGGCACCGGCCCCATATGCCGGAGGTGGCGGGTTCAAACGCAGCCCCAGCCAAAAACTGCAAAAAAAAAAATAAAATAAAATAAAATAAAAAATTGTCATAATGCCTGTGCTAAGCTCAACAATGTATGGTCTTACGTACATTCTTACAAAAACTGTATGAGATATTTTATTATCCCCATTTTTCAGACAGGGCAACTGAGACAGCTAGTATGTAATAAAGCCCAGATTCAAACCTAGGTCTGTCCAATTCCACAGCCCATACTTCCTGTAACAAAAATCAATCTCCTTCTCATGTAGAGCACAGTGCCAACACATAGCAGGGGCCCCATTGAGGGAGCTATGGTATTATGCCATTGTTCCTGGAGCTTTTCTAGTTGTTGGTACTGTAGAGCCCATAGGAGGAGCCTCTCTTTCACCCCAAGAGGTCTGAAAAGGCTTGGGTGCCAATGGCAGGCTTTACTTGGCAGTTCCCCATGTTTCCTTCACATAGGCTTGGGATACTAATATGGAATCTTAACTTCCACCACTAAATCAAGACCTAGAAACTGCCCCCAGGTGCCCAGACACCTGCATGGACAGGCGGGCAGTTTCCTCTGGGCTTTCTGTCTGATCCTATACATCTCTCAGTTTCATCACTCAGCCACCAGCCCTGGGCCTCATGCCTGCACCTGCTGCTTGACCTAGTCCCAGGAGACCCTGAGCCTTAGACTTGGATGCCCTCCCTGGACCCTGCCCCAAAAGCCATTTCTGCATGACTCCTTGGGACTTCCCTGACATGTTAACCCCTAGGGTTCTATCTGAATGTGGATACTGTGAGCAAAGGGAAATTCTCCTCACTGAGCAGCAGATGGAGAGTAGGTGGTTGTTCCTGTTCTGAATCAGAGGAGAGTGTGGGGCGAGGTCGGTT
Source organism: Loris lydekkerianus (assembly GCA_963574355.1). NCBI lineage: Eukaryota > Metazoa > Chordata > Mammalia > Primates > Lorisidae > Loris > Loris lydekkerianus. Next base: position 4,553 of record CAUYPK010064030.1, on the reverse strand, counting down.
GTACACTGGGTTTTATGTTTAGGCAGCACTGATCCTGGGTGGGTCAGAGTTCCCACACAGCAGTGCAGCCTTAGGTGGGTGAGGACATCTGGGGTTAGAAGTTAATACTCATATCTATTTTCCATTTGAGTCATACTCAGAATCTGGACTTGCCTGGTAATTTGACAGCAGAAGGCAACCATGGCTGAATCAATGAAGGACCAAGCCACTGTGCAGGGACACTGCATACATTATTTATCATTAGGGATCTTTGTTAACTCAGTCTGAACAGCCATCAAGTAGTAGGTCCAACAGTAACTAGTAACAGTGAATAAGACACAGTTTCCATCCTCAGCATGGAGCACCTTGTTTAGTCTTCTAACTACCTTGTGAAATGAATATTATTTTTATTTTATAGATGTTTAGGCTTAGAGAAGTAACTTGTCCAAATTCATGAAGGTGGATAAGTAATAAGATATTGCTTTCACTCAAAAAACAATTGTTGGTTGAGTGAATGAATGAATGAATGAATGACATAGCCATGACTGTGACTTTAGTCAAGGAGCAGCAACAAGGTCAAACATTTATAGTTCTCAAAGTGCTTTTTCATTTATCAACTCTTTGGGCCTCCCTGCTAGCCCACAAGGGAGGCAAGGCGGGTGTTATCTTTCTTCAACATATGAGGCAACAAGCAAAGTTTGGGCAAGAGGCTTAAGGCCATGCAGCAAACAAGGGTGTGGGGCCATTCTGGAAAAACTCCTGAGTCCCTGCAATGCCTTATTTAATCCTTCAAACCTGTGCCAAGCACCTATGATGTGCTAGACATGCTCCTACATACTTTAAGCATTTAACTCATTAAGTCTTCCACTTAGTGAACAGGATGTAGGAAATCCCTCCTTCTTGGGGGCCCTCAGCAAAGATCCAAGAAAATATGCCCCATTGCCAAATGCCTGGTCAAACAGTATTGGCTGCACCTACACTGTGTACACTGTACAAGGTATGACTTGGGGCCCTTGTGGAAGAGGTGGGGTACAAATTTGTGAGCCAAAGCCCCCAGCTTTGAGAATCTTAAATTTAAGTCTCTAAACTTCCTTGTGAGTATAGTGGTGAGAAGAAAGAGGAAAAGAAAGAACAAGGAAAAGGAAAGGAAAGGAAAAACAAAAAGGAGAATCTCTAAGCTCTTGGTTCAAACGATATCCACATATCCTGTCAGCCTGGAAGTTTACTCTTGGAGAGTAGCTCCAATAACAATCACAGATCACCTGTGATTGCAATCTGACAATAGAAGCTGTCATAATAATTACTATATGCCAGGCTCCATGCTAAGTGCCCCATGCATCTCATCAGCAGTTATTTTCATGCTTACAAGAATGTTTTGAAGCCACCCAGGCATGGTGGCTCACACCTATAATCCTAGCACTTTAGGAAGCCGAGGAGGGAGATCATTTGAAGCCAGGAGTTTGAGACCAGACTGAACAACATGAGAAGACCTTGTCTCTACAAAAAAATAAACAATTAGCCAGGCTTAATGGCATACACCTGCAGTCCCAGCTTGTCAAGATGCTGAGGCAGGAGGATCTCTCTAGAGTCCAGGAGTTTGAGGCTGCAGTGAGCTATGCACTTGTACTCTAGCCTGGACAATAGTGCAAGACTCTGTCTCAAAAAAGAAAAAAAAAAGGTGTCTTCTAGAAAAGCCCTATATGTTATTATCCCTTTTTTATAGATGAGGAAACTAAGGCTGGGAGAGATTAAATAATTTGCCAAGGATAACTAACTATTGAAGCAAGTGCTACTGAACACTGATTTGTCAAATGTTGTAGCTGACTCTTAGCAGTGATGAAATTTCCCCAGGAGGCATTGGCAAGGCAGACACCAGGACTACAGAAGTAGCTACTGCCTGGGAAGGCTGGAGTCTCCTGAGCAGATCCTAGCAGTGTTTTCGTTATTCCTTTCCATCAGGTTTTAACATGACACGACAGAGGTAAGGACAGAATAGAATGGTTATGTATTGCTCAAACCATCCCTCCCTCTTTGCTAACCCTGAAGGGAAGAAGCCTATGACCTCCTTTTGCCACCCACAATCCAGTGGAGAGAAAAAGAAGGAGGTAGGGGAGTCACTTCTCCTTGGGATTGGTGGAGGCACACCAGGGAAGAAGGGAAGAAACCTTATTGGCTCCTTCCTCTCTTGGGCAAGAAGCCTGCACATGTGATATGGTGTACCTCCTTTGCATGGAGCCCCCTTGGGGAAATACCAAGTCACCTTTAGGAGCCAAGAATCCTCAGAGAGGAGAGGCTGGTACAGCCCTGAACTGCAAGCTAAGCTGACAATTTCTAAGCATTGTAACTAGGTCATCAGGTTCCTAGAGAAGCCAGCTGGGGGTGGGGGATGGGGAGGGAAATTTTGCAGCCTACCAAGATCCCTACTTCCCTTCATGCCCCGAAATCTGCACCTGTTCCAAATGACCCCATCCCCCAGCTGAGCCCAGCTGTCAACGGCTCCCAATGCCCTAACACTGCCTTCCTTGGCCCAGATCTTTTGGGACCTCTTGGGCAAAAGGTAACTTATTTATTGCCCCCAGGCCTTCAAAGAGGGAACTATGGGAGCTGGAAAGGAGTGGCCTTTCCTGGAGGGTATTTTTCACTCTATAGGACAAGAAGAAAGCTGGGTCCCTTTGGACCTGCCTGGGGTACCTTCATGGCATTGTCACTGCAGATGGCAGGAGACAGGTGATGTTTACCCTGCTGAGGGCAGAGTTGCCAAAAGGCTTCAATCAATCCTTTGAATCTGCACCTGGCCCTGAGCACCAAAATAACAACCAGGGCAGCTTACCTGATCTGTAGGTTGCAAGTGCCTCTGGCTTTTCTCCCCAGAGTAGTTCTGCCTGCTGAGCCCTGGGTTGGGATTCTTTTTCCCAGGGGTTACTGGAGACTTGCTATATCCAACAGGTGCTCTGGGCCTCTCTCCACTGCGTACATCTCTACCATCTGCCAACTTCCTTCCTCTGCCCAGAGGCCTCTATCGTCAGTTACCTGATCCCTTTTCCCTGACCTTTACCACCAACCCAGACACTCTTCAGCTGTAGTTAAGTCTGCCTCCTCACCATCTCCCAGATGCTTCATACTCATATTCCACCCTCCAGATCTGTGTGGGTGGTTCTTACTCATCTAGCCTGCCCTTGTCACTTTTTTTTTCACCTAAAGGCTTCATGGTCCACATCCTCCTAATAGGTAATGATGCCTAACACTGAGCATACTATAGGTCAGGCCCTGTGCTAGGTGGCCCACACAGTTTTACTCATTCCTTCAAAAAATATTTGCTGAGTGTCTCCTATGAGTCAAGCACTCCACTAGATGCTGGGGATGAAAAGAAAACCAAGACAAAGCCCCTACACACTGGGAGCTTTGGAGCTTATGTTTTACTGGAGAAGACAGATGGTAAACACGTAAACATGGGTGGTATCTGAGGCAGTGATATTTGAGTTGAGACCTGAATGATAAGAGAACTCTGACCAGATCTACAGAATGAGTGATCCAGACAGGAAAAACAGCAAGCCCATGAGGAAAAGATTACTATTATCTTCACTAAGAGCTTATTATCTTTATTTTATAGATGAGGAAACTGAGGCCTCAGTGTGAATTGTATAGGCCACATGGCTGAGAAAGCTTTGATTATTCAAGCGTCTAGTGACCTATCCCGGGACTCCCTGACTCACTATGGGTGCAGGAGAGCCTGGATTGACCATGCAGTTGGCCAGAGAAAAGGGGAAGGCTGATGATATAGGGTGTGGTGGAGGCCTCTGGGTTGAAAAAGCAGTTGGGTAGCTGATGGTGGAAGTGGGTCCATTTGGCAGAGGCCCAAGACACCTGTGTGATGCAGCCAGCGGGTCTAACCTCTTCTGCTTTTGGAGTCTATAACACAGATTTGGCACAGTTTGCCTCAAGCTATTCACCAAGTGTTTCATTCTGGCTTATTCTTACTGTTCACTTCCTTAGGGGCAGCCACATTTTTTTTGTAGCCTAACTCGTATCTCATAGTAATAACCCTTCATGTTTGTTGAGCAGACTGAGCCTTTGCCCCAACCCCAGGCCCTGTGCCAGGCAGTCAGGTGAAATAAGCCAGTCTGAGCCTGCAAAAATAATGACGCAGTGGAATGAGGACAGGTTTTTGCATCAGACACATTTGAGTTGAAGATCCAGCTCTGCTTCTTATAAGATGTGTTACTGTGGACATATTACAGAGCCTCCCTGACCCCTGGGAGCAAGTACTCAACACAGAGTACCTGTTCCAATTACTAAAAAACACTTTTGCATGTCATTTTCTCATTAAGGACTCATTTACTCTGATAAATTGGCATTCTCTCAGGTTTATGGATGATAATTTTTCTTTTTATTTTGGAGACAGAGCCTCAAGCTGTTGCCCAGGGTAGAGTGCCGTGGCATCACAGCTCACAGCAACCTCCAACTCCTGGGCTCAAGTGATTCTCCTGCCTCTGCCTCCCAAGTAGCTGGGACTACAGGCGCCTGCCACAACACCCTGCTATTTTTTAGTTGCAGCCGTCATTTTTGTTTGGCAG
>CAUYPK010064029.1:0-11732 GCA_963574355.1 Loris lydekkerianus | reverse complement strand
AAGTTTTTCTGCTGATTCTGCCCCATGATTATTTTACTCCCTTTGATTTTTATTTTTTCCTGGAGTTTTGTTGAGGAGCCGTATAGTACGGTGGCCTGAGAAACTGGGGCCTCGTTTGGTGTAGTGGAACTAAGTGGTTCTTTCTTGTTTTCTGCCAGTTTCTGTTCTGCCCTAGTGAAACAGTTACTCTGGGTTTCAGTCCCAGGTCTGATCCATGGTAGTTGCCATCTGAGAAGATGCCCGCCTCCTCTGATTGCCCATGGAAATAGGAGGAGATGCTACGGGATATCTGGGAGTGGGCCTTGTTATTGCTAAAGACAGCTGCTACTCTGCACCTTGGGGCACCACTGCTCCTTCGTGATTCCTTCTTAGCCAACCGTTGTCTCCTCACTCCTGTGCTGTAGAATTGGCACTGTCCAGCTGCAGTCCAGGTCCTGTCTACACCTCTCATGCAGTCACCCCAGAATCTGGACTCCTTGGGGGCAGTCCTCCAGACCTTACCACTCAGTGTGGGAGTTCACACTTCTCAAATCTTTCCACTCTGCTCCCAGTTTCTCCTACAAGCTGGTGACTATAATCAGCTGTGGGGTGGGGGTTGCTGCTGGGTTCGCGGCCGGGCGGGAGCTGGCTTAGTTAATTGTTTTTCTTTCAGAGTCTACTGTGTTAGATTCTTTACTTTTCTTTACTTTTGAGTTCCCTTTTAATGATGGGGTTCTATTCTTTTCCAACCTCTGTTACTTCAGTTTCTACTTTCATTTTTCTCCCTAGACAATCCCTTCTACTTATTGAATGTTAAGCTACTCATTAACTCATCACAAGCATTTATTTCAAAAGCTCACCTAAGCCACAAACACGAGCCCCAACCATTGGCTAGTTTATTTAATGGCCTTCCAAATAAAATATTTTTAGACTAAATTATTAATAATTTACTCTTTTCTAATTTTAAACATTTATAAAAAAATTTCTACGAACATGAAAGCTGTCTTTAAATCCTCTGAGATCATTTTTAATCACTTACAAAAAAGTAAATAGTATTTTTTTAAAGGCTTCTAGAGCATGTTTTAATTCTTGAGCCTATTCTATTAAGGTTTAATTATTTCAATAGATTGTATCTCAACAAATATTTCAAGATATTTATTCAGTTCTTCTGTTCAAGGTATCAACCTACTCAAAGATTGTGCATTCTCATCCTCTTTGTTATATGAAATTTGACATATGACTTTTTTTTTTTTTTTTTTTGCTAAAGCTTTAGGAATTATTATTGTGGAATGTCATTCTCTTTTTTCCTTTTGCCATAGATAGGTATACCCAACTAAAGCGCATGCAGAGTGAGGAAAATTTGGAGTCCCAGATCAAATATTAAGGTGAATAATATGATCAGGAAACAAGAATATGTGGGTGGTACCTGTGGCTCAGTGAGTAGGGTGCTGGCTCCATACACTGAGAGTGGTGGGTTTGAACCTGGCCCCAGCCAAACTGCAACAACAACAACAACAACAACAATAAAAACTAACAAAAAACAAGCCTTTGTCTGTTTCTTTGTAAGATGCTTAGATTTTATTGTAACTGTTGCAAGTGATATCTGAATAGTTAATTCTTTTAAAGCATCTATTCATAAATTGGGAAAACTCAAAATAGTCCATTCATCTAGTGTTTTCATTATAGCAGAAATTAGCCCAAACACACACACCGTATTCCTTGAGGTATTCAAATAGTCAGGATGATTTTTTAAAGATTTGTTTGTCTGTAATAATATTGCAGTATTATCAAGAAGTTGTGAAATAAGGGAGAAATTAGAAATCTGTGGGGCGTATCAGAGTATATCTGTACCGGGAGTTGTATAGAATGAAAAGTGAAAATAGTAATGGTACTGGTTACAAAAGTAGTCATGATTGTATGACATTAATTATGTGGAATTATTATGAGAATTCCTGACATACAGCTCATGAGTACTTAGTACATTTTAGCTAAGAAAGGGAATCCTGATCCAGCCAAGGGAATGTGGTGAGTAACAAATTTCTTACACTCAGAATGGTCCTGAAGGCGGAGACATACCTACTTTCCATACTTTTGTTATGATAACTCTATAACCTTAAACATGCTATGGTATCAGGTTTGTCTATCCTGAGGCCCATGGGCCACATGCTGATTTTGTGAGGATTTATTTTGCTTATCTGTGGTGTCAAATATCATGAAAAGTATGCATGGACCATTTTATTTTTTGTGGCTCATCAGCTTTCCTTAGTGTTCCTGTATCGAATGTGTGGCCCAGGGCAACTCTTCTTCCTACTTGTGGCAGAGCAGAGAAAAAAATGTTAGGACCAAAAAAAATTTAAATTTAAATTAAAAAAAGGTTGTACACCCCTTATAGCAGCTAAATAGTACATTTCACTTCATTAAAGCATTTAAAGTGAAAACATGAGCCATTAGGTTATGAATCTTGATTGATGTATAAGTGCCTTGTCATCGGCTTGAAAGTGTAATTGAATCTCTGGACATCTCCCATGTTATCAGGGAGAATGAGGGCCCTGCAGACTATGTGCATCATTCCTTTCTGTTTGCACTGATGATTGATATATTTTACCAAAAAATAAAATTTCTGTTTAATTCAGGTATTTGAAACTTGTCTCAGAGAAAACTTAAAAAAAAAAAAAAAAGCATTAAAAGTATTAACAGATTTTGAATAATATTGCTGTTCATTTTAAGAATATTTAGATTAATAGCTAATATGGATTTTATACTCTGGAATTTAGAATTATTAGTATACTAATTAATTAATGGCTTTCAAAAAGTGGATAAGAGAACTCTCTTCCCTTTTGCTACTGACCCCTCGATTTTGAATTTTTTGGTAAAATGTGAATTCTTCGTTTGATTCATGGTATGTTCTGGAGACAACTCCGAACAGGCAGAACGGACTGTCACTATCTTGCCTTGCCACAGTGAGAGTGATTCTGTGGCACCACTACTTCTCATGCCCGATGGGTTTTAAATATGTATAGACTGAGCTACTGCTTGATGGATCGCAGCAATGGCTCCTTCAATGAGGGAACAAGCCCATCCCAAGGCTTGACATTCTCCTACAAGTGACACTCCAGAATCTGCTGTCAATTCATTTTGATTGATGACCAAAACACTCTAGTGTGAAAAATGGAGTTATGTCTTCTGCTGAACAGTGATGTTGGTAGAGATTCATTTTTAAAAAACCCAGTCTCTTCTTCCTGTATAATCCTGTTGTCCAGTGCTAGCTGAGAAAAAAAAAAAAAAAAAATCATACTAGATTACAAAGGACTAAGGTTATTGGTATGTGTTTCCTCATATCACTGCACACACACAAACACTTGATTAAGGATAGGAATATTTTAACAAAAAGAATTTATCAGTCCCTAGGGCAGAATGATATGTAGTTAGAAAGTGCATTGTTTTCTCTCCCCAGTAGCAATGAGAGACAGTCTTTCTTGTCATTCTCCTCCACAGATGGCTGAAGTTTCTTTTAACTCTCCAGCTGCTGACATTCCACTTTCCTAGGATTCTCTCCAAGCATTTCTTTGAGCCCTGTTATGTGCTGAATTAAATCTCCCCAAAAGATATGCTGAAACTCTTACCTCTGGCATCTCAGTCTGTGACCTTATCTGGAAATAGTATTACAGTCATACTTGGTTAAGATAAAGTCATACGGAAGTAGGGTGTTGCCTTAATCCAGTATAACTAATGTTTATATAAAAAGAGGAGAGACCAGTATTCCTCCTTTTCTCATACAGCCACCGCCTCAGCTTCTAGTCACCACTGTTCCCCTCTCTACTTCTAGGAGTTCACCTTTTTGAGATTCCACATATCTATGACAATTATCATTAATAGAAATGTCTTGTATCTTTTTAAAAATAGCTCAAACAATGGATTTTAAATGTTCTTACCACAAATAAATGGTAAGTATTTTAGGTGTGGATATGTTAATTAGTCTGGTTTGATCATTTCACAATATACAAAGGCTGTTGGAAAGTTATCTAGCCAAGTATTATGAAAAACAGGGACATACATGGCTGAACACTTCCTGCACAGCCCTTGGTATCAGAACCTCATATCGTATCCCATAACAGATACAACTATTATTTGTCAATTAAAAATACAATAAGATTTAATTTAAGAAAAAAGAAGAAGAAGGAGAAGAAGAGACACAGAGGGAAGGAGGCTAGGTGAAGACAGATTTTGTAGTTACATGGGCATATGGAAGGTGTGAGGCAAGGTAAGATCATCCCCTAAAGGGTTCAGAGAGGCACGGCTCAACCCACACCACGGTTTAGGACTTCTTGGCTCCAGTAGTGTTTGAGAATAACTTTCTATTGTCTTAAGTCACCAAGTTTATGGTCCTTTGTTATAGAAGCCCAAGGAAACTACTGTAATACAAGCCCAATGTGCAGACTCATCCAATTCCTTTGGCATCATATGCTTTCTGCATACACTGTCTCCAATTTGCCAACTCCTCCCAGCTACTCTCTAACTTACTACTTTTTTGAGTGAATGCTTTTATCTGCTTTAGACAAGCCAATGCTCTTAAGTTATACCTTCCTATAGGTGCCTGTCTTTCCATTGATTTTAGACTATTTATTGTTCCTGTGACCAAAGATCTCTTGTAAGATGAAGAAAACCAGTTAGTATGCAATTTGCTTGGTGTTTTGTGGGGGGTTTTTGTTTGTTTTTTGATTATCAATATGGAAGCCATACCCTACCCAGATCTTTGTATCCCAAAGCAAAAGCCAGAAGCAATGGATGAGTTTAGTTCAGTTTTAGCTTTCATTCAATTCAAAATATTCCAATTTATTTTCTAATTTCCTTTGCAATTTTTTTCTTTGACCAATGGCTATTTAGAAGTATATTAAATTTCCACATATTTGAAGGTTTAAACTTGTATATTTCTTTTATTGATATCTAGATTAATTATAAAATAATTCCTATGAATTCATTGAGATTTGTTTTTATATCACACAGTATATGGTTTCTCTTAGAAAGGACTCCATGGTACTTGAAATAAATAGTTTTACTGTTGCTGCTAATTGGAATGTTTTTGGATTTATGATTGATAATTTTACATCAATTTTGGTGATTTTAATTGTTGCTGGCTAGTAGTTTTTCCAATGTATTTTTTTTGTTGTTTGTTTTCTTTTTTCTTTTTGTACTACAATTAAATGCATACTATAGCATTTGGTATTAGTGTATACCCACTAAGGCTCTGTTTATTGAATTTTTAATTTTCACCTTATCTTGTAATTTACAATTATTTTTTCTCTAAGGTTTTGGCATGTCATTAGGGTCATTAATTATTTCTTCTGTACTATCTAATGGATATTAATAAAATCTAGCAAGTTTTTACAATTGGAAGTTCCATTTGGTTTCTTTTAATTACTTGATAATTCATAGTTAGGTTGATCTTTTCCTTTGAATCCTTGGCATGTTTGTGAAAGCTAATCAAAGACCCTTATTAAAGTTCTGTTTACAGACCTTAGTAAAGCCATTCTATTATCTCTATCATTTCTGATTTGTTTCTTTCATCTGATTTTTGTCCTGATTCTAAGTCACGTTATTTTGCTGTGGGGATTTCATTGTGAATGTTATGCTGTTTGGATGCTTTATTTTTCTTGCTTTCCTTTCAGAGTGTTTATAATTTTCTAGAAGGCTGTTAAGTTTATTGTAATAAGCTTAAATCTTAAAAGACTTTAGCTTTTGATCTTAAAAAAAAAAAATCTAGGACAGTATTTCTCAACCTCAGCACTATGGACTTTGATACCAGGTAATTCTTTGTTGTGATGGGATGTCCTGAGAATTGTAGGACAGCTAGCAACATCCCAGCCCTCTAGCCCTTTTCCCTTAAAACCAGTGTCTCCAGACATTATTAAATGTGCACTAGTGGGAAAAATTGACCCTTGTTAAGAACCACTGGTCTGAGACATTCTCAAGCTTACGTGTGAGCATTCCAGTAGTTTCTTATGAAATTCCCTGGTTGTTCTACTAGGATTTTTTATTTTACTGGTTGTAGCTTAAAAATCTTCTGTATGTGTATGAGCTATGTGAGTGTGCAGCTTCTAGTTCCTAATTATCTCTGCCCGTCTTCATAGAATTTTACCATCATGTTGGGCTTTGTTCCCTTTGCTTTTATGGATTGGGTTTACTATTTTGTGGATCACATAATTTCCTCTTGTTGGAGATTGTATCCATTGTATTCTGGTATTTAAATGTGAGGAGAAGTTAAAACTAGTTTGATTTTTTTGATACCTTATAAACAAATGATCTTTTTAAATTCAGAATTCTTACTGGATTTACAGCTTACAGCATAGTAATTTATTTTTTCAGTGTGAGCCTTCTGTGTGTCTTTTCCCTTTGTATTATTATTCTGTTAAATTTCTTGACCTATGAATTCAGATCTTTCTTTTGCTAACAAATGATTTTTTTCTGATTTAAATTCAGCTATTACTTCAATTTCTTTATTCTCTTAATTTCTAAGACCAACTCTTCCAGTGCTTTACCTTTGATCTTTTTTTAAAAATACATTTTTTCCAGCATTTCCTTTTTATATTTTCTCAAATTTATCACAAAATTAAATATTACTAAGTTTTTAGTCTGCCTTTTATTGTTTCTAATATTAATTTTAATTTTGCTTTCAAAACAGTAATTTTCTTAACATCTTTTTTTATCTCATCCTACTTACCTCTTCTTCCTGTTTGTTAAACACTTTGTTAAATGCACACACACAGAGCTTTATTGAAGTAAAATTAACAGCTGATAATTTATACATGTTTAAATTATACAATTTTGGCATATGTATGCATCAATTGAACATTCACCATCCTCAAGACAATGCTATCACACACCCATCACTCCCAAAGTTTCCTGATTTTCCTTTCTAATCTTCTACTCTCCCTGGATTTCCTTACTTCCTCCATTTCTAGCCAATTTCTGATTTCTTTCATTGTAGATTAGCTGGCACTTTCCAGAATCTTACATCAAAGATTCATACAACATGAACTCCCGTTTTTCTAATTTTTACCTCACATACTTATTATGAGACTCACTCACAATGTTGCATGAATCAATAGCTCATTCTTTTTATGACTGAGAGATAGTCTATTGTACAGACCTTGCAGCTTCCATTCACCTCTAAAAGGTCTTGTGGTTTGTTTCTCATGTTTGGGTAAGGAGAATAAAGCTGCTAAAATCAATTCTATGGACTATATATGAAGTCCACATGAAAGACTCTCTGAAAATCAACTTTACTTCTGTTGGGTCAATACTTAGGAGTGGACTGGCTGCGTCATATGCTTGATGTGTGCTTAAATTTTTCATAAATTTCCAACTGTTCTTCAAAGTGTTGGCATACTTTTATTCCTATTGGGAGTGTATAAGACTTCAAGTTGCTCCACACAGTGGAAAATACCAGATGTAATCAGCCTTCTATATTTGAAACAATCTCATGAATACACACTGGTATCTTATTGATTTCCCTCTCTCTTTTTTTTTTCTCTCTTCCTGTCTTTCTTGGTATTTTCTCCTGTTGATTTTCTTTGCAATCATTATTAAATCCTTTAAAAAAAATTAGGGTTTGGGGAGGTTTATTTTTTGGTTTTAATTACTTTCTAATCTCTAAGTTTGCCTTTGTTTTTTGTAGGTTGTCGTTTTGAGACTAAGTTTCACACTGTTGCCGGGGCTAGAGTACTGTGCCATGAGATGAGCTCACAGCAACCTCAGACTCCTGAGCTTCAGTGATGCTCCTACCTTAGCCTCCTCAGAGTCTAAGATTACAGTCAGGAGCTGCTGCATCTGGCCGTACTTACCTAGTTTCTTAAGGTAGGAGTGGAGGTTGTTTATTAAGATCTTCCTTCTTTTCAATATAAGATTTAGTACTATAAATTTCCCACTAAGTCCTGCTTTAACTGTATCCTATAAATTGTAATAGTTTTTATATTATTTCACATGCTTTTCAAAAAAATTCGCTTTTGATTTCACCTTTGACACGTTGATTATTAAGAAGAATGTAGTTTTCTAACATTTGGGAATTTCTGATGTTTTTTCAATTTTAATTCTGTTATAAAAATCATTTCTATGGCTAAGTCATTTTAGATTTATTGCGGAAGATTCTTCAATCCATAACGTGATCTTAGTAAATGTTTCCTGTGTACTTAGATGGGATGTATATTCTGCTGCTTTTGTTTGTTTGGACTTTACATAAGAATTAAGTCTAGTTGATTGATAGGTTGTTCAAGTCTTCATTATCCTTATTGGTTTTCTATCTCTATTTGTGCTATTCATTATGAGAAAGAAGACCCTAAGACCTAGTGTTACTTCAGTAGATGAGTAGGTTACTGTAGTTATAATAACCTATGATGCATCTTAAAATGGCTAGAAGAAACTGGTTTGACTGTTTCTAGCGTTAAAAAAGGTTTTTAAGTTGATGAATATCCTAAGCATACTGATTTGATCTTTGGAAATTATAGGAATGTATTAAACTATCATATGTATCCCCAAACCATGTACACCTATTATGATTCAATGAAATGTAAATGTAAAATAAACAAAGAAGTAATATAATCTCAATCATAATTAAGGATTTACAAAAGATCCTTGCAGTCTATCAGATTTTGCTTTAGGTATTTTAAAACTCTCTTATTAAGTGCATACACAGTTTATCATTGTGATTAATTAACTCTTTCATCATTATAAAATGATCCTCTTTATTCCTGTTAACAGACTTTACTCTGAAGTTTGGTTTATCTGACAATAATATAGCCAGTTTAGTTTTCTTTTGATTAGTGGTAGCATGATCTATCTTATTTTAAACTTTTATCTATATTTCTATTTCTATAATTGTGAACATGATTTTTTCTTAGGCAGTATGTACGGGTTTTTTTGTTTGTTTGTTTGTTTGTTTTTTCCTTTTTGCAGTTTTTGGCTGGGGATGGCTTTGAACCTGCCACCTCCAGTATATAGGGCCAGCACCCTACTCCTTTGAGCCACAGGCGCCGCCCTGTATGGGTCTTTTTTAAAAAATCCAAACTGATAATCTTTACATTCTAATTGAAGTTTTTAATGTTATTATTGATAACATTTGGTTTAAAACCATCCTGATGTTATTTATTTATTTTTTTAATTTTTTTTAATTTATTTATTTTTATTGTTAAATCATAGCTGTGTACATTAGTGCAATCAAAGGGTAAAATGTGCTGCTTTCAAATACAATCTGAAGTGTTCTCATCAAACTGTTCAATGTAGCCTTCATGGCATTTCCTTTGTTATTGTATGTAGACATTTGTATTCTGCATTTAGAAAGTTTCACTTATACCCATTCTAAGATGCACCATAGATGTGGCCCCACCCATTGCTCTCCCTCCACCCTAACCTCCACCCTCCCTTCCTCTTCCTTGGCCCTTTCCCTATAGTCTTTTGCTATTGTTGAGCTATAGCCTTCATGTGAAAGCTATAATTTAGCTTCATAGTAGAGCTGAGTACATTGGATACTTTTTCTTCCATTTCTGAGATACTTTACTAAGAAAAATATGATCCAGCTCCATCCATGTAAACAAGAAAGAGGTGAAGTCTTCATCTTTCTTTAAGGCTGCATAATATTCCATGGTATACATGTACCACAATTTGCTAGTCCATTCGTGGGTCAATGGGCACTTGGGCTTCTTCCATGACTTAGCAATTATGAATTGGGCTGCAATAAACATTCTGGTACAGATGTCTTTGTCATATTATGACTTTTGGTCTTCTGGGTATAAACCTAGTAAAGGAATTATAAGATCGAATGGCAGGTCTATTTTAAGGTCTCTAAGTATTCTCCAAACATCCTTCCAGAAGGAACGTATTAGTGGGCATTCCCAGCAGCAGTGTAGAAGTGTGCCCTTCCCTCCACATCCATGCCAACATTTCTGGTTTAGGGATTTTGTTAAGGGAGCTACTCTTTGGGGTTAGGTGATATCTCAAAGTAGTTTTGATTTGCGTTTCTCTGATGATTAAAAATTATGAGCTTTTTTTATGCATTTGTAGATTTTGCATCTGTCTTCTTTAGAGAAGTTTCTCTTTAAGTCCCTTGAAATGGGACCTACCCTGAAATGGGGTCACGTGTTCTTTTCCTGCTAATAAATTTGAGTTCTCTGTGAAACTAGAAATTATTTCAGAAATTTCTCCAGATTATTCTGTTGGCAGCTTCTTTCAGTTGGCTGGAATTAGTATAGGCATTTACACTTATTTCCCATCTCTCACTTAGACAATCTTCATTGCTTACTGTTTTTTATATTGTATGCTAATCAATAGGACTAGAATAATTCACATTTAAGTCAGTTTTCTATCATAAGAAACAATTCCTCAATCTGGATGTCCTCACCAAATAAGTTCGTCACTTGTGTCAAGTCCATTGCAGATACTCCCTGTGGGCAGCCATCCTCCAAAGAATGATACTTGAACTCTGGATCCTTCCAGTGGTAGCTCTACCATCTTCAAGGTTGCTGAGGAAGTATTAATATATAGAATATTTAACCATATCAGCCTGGAAGTAACACAAGTCAATGTTATTAACCTCGTTTAGCCAGAAAATATCCCATCACCACAACCAAACGCAGACTAGAAAATATAGTCACTGAGTGGAAAATCCCCTTCCTAAGTGAAACTGTGAAAGGAAAGATAGCTTGAATGTTTTAGTGATCGGTTAGTCAACTCAGAGAAGTAGGCATGGTCCTCTCAGGTTCTTTACCTCCAGCCATGTGTGTCCTTTTAGAATCTGTGGTCATCTACGTAATATAACTTTTATATTTTATATATATTACTTCTGCATATATTCATATTGTGCACACTTTTTATCTTTCTCTATTTAATAGACATATATATGTGTCTATATATGTTTTCTCTACCATTGGTATTGTTATTCCTCAGAGCTTTATTTTCATAGGGCTATCTTGGGCTTCTTTATACTCTATTTTACTTAACCAGATCTGTCAAAAATAGAAATGAAAGTGAAAGGTTATTTTTAGCAGTATTTTTTGGTTAATTTTATTATTTCAAAATATTAAGGGGACACAAATGTTTTAGGTTACATGGATCATTTTTGTAATAGTTATAGGTGTTGTCATCTCTCAAATACTGTGCATAGTACCCATTATGTTGCTTTATTACCCCCCCCTTCAACCTGTACTTGCTTTCCACTCAGTGTTATCTCCTTCTGTGCCCTTATGTGCTTATTGGTTAGTTCTACTTTAATAGTGAGTATATGTAGGGTTTGTTTTTCCATTCTTGTAATACTTTACTTAGGAGAATCGTCTCTAGCTCCATCCAGATTGTTGCAACAGATATTGATTCATTTTTTATGGCTCAGTAGTACTCCGTGGTGTGTCCTATACCACATTGTATTAATGAACTGAAAGGTGATTTTTTAAATGCTTTCTCCCAATTCCCCCAGTTCTACTTCAATTTGAAATTATCATGGTTTATTCTCTCAAGTAGTTTTCTTACTTTCATCCAATTCACATCTTCTTCACTAATGGCAAATCTATCTCCTCATATTCTTTCTAACATATTTTGTAATATCTTTTTCACATATTGATATCTCATCTAGTGAAGACATAGGCAGAAATGATGCAGTCCATATAATTGTACTTAACTGAATATTGGTTTTGTGGGAGTATTTTTTTTTAGCTGTTTGTGGTGTTCTTTTGCCTTAAAGAAAGATGGAGACTTTACCTCTTTGATGTTTA
>CAUYPK010064028.1:0-20429 GCA_963574355.1 Loris lydekkerianus | reverse complement strand
CGATGTAGGCAAGTCGACTGAGTTTACGGCTGGCACCCTTTGGAATCTTGGTCTTAACTTCCTTGGGCTTTATAAGGGCCTTTATAGCTTCAGCACGTGCACTCACGGCCTTGGCATTGTTGGCCTGCATCTTCTTCAGGCCCTTCTTGTTGTGTTTCTTGGCAAAGCGCATGTTCCTCAGGAACTTGGGATCTACCCCCTTAAGAGATTCATATCTTTGTGATCGGGGTTTCTTGATGCCATTTCTGTGCCACTTTCGAGACTGGTTGTGTGTGGTGTGGTTCTTGGACTTGGCCATGTCTGCACCACAACCTGCGACGGCCAAAGCGCCTCTGAGTTGCCTTTTCAATGAGATTTTAGTTCTATGGTATAGAGATACCTCTAGGGTTATCTAAGATGATCTACCAGTGATGGCCAACCTTTTTTCTTTTCTTGATGTACATTAGAAGAATAAGAGTTGTCTTGGGACACACAACAAATACACAAACACTAATAAAAGCTGACAGCAGAAAACACACACCAAACAACCTCCAGAAAATGTGTGCATTACGTATGTGTACACTGTGCTCTTTATACAAACCACAGGGAGGCACACAGTCCCATATAACCACTACTATTCTTACATAGACTCAGAAGTTATTGAGAGCTATTATGAGTCTCTTACATGTTCTCAGCCCTTATAGATCAGAGCCATATTTCTGGGAAAAGCCAATGTCACTGTCCAGGTCATTATTTTTACATGTTCTAAGAAGTATCATGAAATTGTCTCTCTGGGATGATTTTAACTGAAAACACAAAGTATGTTTCAAATCCAAATCTCAGTCAAATCTGTATGTCTGTGAATTCTGACTCAAAGAACAGAATGACAGAAACACTGTACTTCCTAATTAACTTACCATATGGCCCAAGAAGGAAAGAAACCATAATTTGGAAAAGGGGTTCTGAATTGTTTCTTGAAGAGCTGAATGCTATAACCTCTTAATTTTATGTTGTTTTACATTTTCCATCTGAAAAACCTGATTCTGGGAAAAAGGCATTGGGGATTTCCAAAGGAAAATGATATCTTGAGTAGGAATGTGGTAAAATCTGAGATCAGAAAAGGAACAATGAATCTCCAAGATGATCATGTGCGTACATGAAATATAGATGACAAGATGGAAAATAATCTCTACTTTCCTCCCTGAACCACAGATGGATGCTTGGAATTCCACTGAGTTTGGTTTTCTTACATGCATTCTTTCATTGCCCAATGTCTGCTCCGTCAAGCATCAAAGTTAGGGTCATGGGAGGGGGACTTTCTTTCCTACTCTATCCTAGGAGAATAGTGCTATTTGCTTTACAGACATTTTCAGGAATAGAATTAGGCTGCACAACAAACAAGGCAAGCATACCTTTATCTGACTGATATTGTGTGTATCTCAGAGTAATACTAATAGAAAACAGATTTAAATAGTAAGCTACAAGATTTATTCCTCACTAATCATAAGAAGAAAAAAGAATAAATAGAAATGAGGCACAGTGGAATATCTTGCTATGATAGAGAGACACACCAGGCCCTTGTTTGTTGGTGGGATAATAAAATTATTTAGGGCACAAACAAGCATTCGATCTAACAAGGTAGGCACTCCAAAAATACTTGTTTAATCAATGAGTAAATGAACTATTTTGATTCAAATCCTAATTTAGTATATGTTTGACTTGTATCTAGTTTTAAAATCTCCTCTAGCCTCTATTTCTAGCTAAAAAAAATGGTGACAAACAGGATTATGTAAGATAATGGGTAAAAGCACTTGGCATTGCACAAGCACAGAGTAAATACTCAGTAATTAAGATCAATATTTAACTGTTTGTTGGACAGCTTCGCAGCTTTCAACAAATTGCTGAAAGACATGAAGAGAGAGGCCACACAAATGGAAGAGCTGGGTGGAGCGAGGAGGTTGCTGATGATAGATTTACAGTGATCTAGGCTCTGCTTTGCCTTATTCTTGTTTATTTGTAGGTCTGCTAGAGGCATCCAGAAACTCTCCTGCTAGCTGAATATATGAATAGTTCTACGCAATATAGAGAACTATATTATTACTTGTAAAGGTAGTCAGATTGTTTTCATATTCTGCTCTGAGGACCCCAAGGACTCCATAGAGATAGCTGAAGACTACCTGCACCATGGTTCCACCTTGATACACTTGGATATATCAGCCATCTGCATATGATTTTATTTGTTACTTCTTCCTTTCCCCAATATTTGGAAACATATTGGCATTTATAAATCATAAAAATATTCAGTTATTTATTTAGTCATATATTTTATAGGTGCTGGATATATAACAAATACACAAAGGCTTAATTCATGCTCTACTGAAGTTTGCAGTCTCATGGTGAGAGAGAGATTAAAGAAGCAAAAAGAATAAATATATGACTACAAGTGATAAGTGGTAATGAAAATAAAGCCTTTTTGTTTTGAGTTCTTTTTTTTTTTAGAGACAGAGTCTCGCTTTGTTGTCCTCAGTAGAGTGCTGTGGTGTCACACAGCTCACAGCACCCTCCAGCACTTGGGCTTAGGCAATTCTCTTGCCTTAGCCTCCCGAGTAGCTGGGACTATAAGCGCCTGCCACAATGCCTGGCTATTTTTTTGTTGCAGTTTGGCCAGGGCCGGGTTCAAACCCACCACCCTCGATATATGGGGCCTGCACTCTACTCACTGATCCACAGTGCTGCTCTTGTTTTGAGTTCTTATTACTAATAAACTGGTGATGAAATATTTAGGGGGTAAATGGCATCACCATATATAGAAATGACTGGGTGACTAAACAGGAATCCTTTTTACATAAAGAATCACAAATTGCTTACTAGTTTTTTGCAAGAATTTTACTCATATGCATTTCACCATTTTGAATCTAAGATAGGTAATTTTTTAAAAAGACAGAATGAAAATTTCTGCTGTGCACAGCAATGAAAATAGTACAACAACGAAATTAAGCCTGTGCAAATGGGATGTCTTTTTTAGTTTTTTAAACTGGGAGCAGTTCTGAGTGGCATTACTGCCCTGTAGGGTACCAACTATAATATGTGGTCTAGTTACTTCTTTGCTTTAAGAAGTGTCACTGTTTTTGGATCATTTTTTGGTAAGGCCAAAGTATTTTCTATAGTTTTACCTCTGAGCAATGGGATGGAAAGTTATAATTCATAATCCTAGGAGCAGAGAACAAGTGCCACTCTGGATTTGGTGGGACTAGCTGTAAATCTAAACTCATCAAAGGTCCTCTTTTAAAAAAACTTCATATTGAAGTATAACAGAATGCAAAAGTGTGTACTTCACAACAAATTAAACACACCTGTGCACCTACTTCCCCAGGAAAGAATTAGGATGTGTCCACTTCCAATCACCACCCCTGCCTCTCAAAGGTCATTACTATCCTGAAGTACAGGGATAGCACACTATATATTCAGCTCATTATTAAGCATTCAACACTATATATTCTTTGCACTATATATTATTTTATATTTATAGTATTACATATTCATCATATATAAATGAAACATACAGTATCTAATCCTTCATATCTGGGATTTTTCTCTCAATATTATTTTTGTGAGATTTGACTATGTTGTGTGCAGAAGAAATTACATTTTTATTATTATTGCTATGTAGGGTTTTATCGTACAAAAATTGCACAATTTATCCATTCTACTCTTGATAGACATTTAGGTTATTTCTATCTTGAGGGTATTAAGATTAATGCTGTAATAAACATCCTGGTGAATTCACATTTTAATAACCAAATGTGTTTATTTCTATTGGGTATGCATCTAGGGATGACATTTCTGGGCCACAGGTTTGTGTATGTTCAATATTAATAGATAAAAGTAAGTGTTTTTCCAAAGTGGTTTTATCCCTTTTTATTTTTACTAGCAACATATAAAAATCCCAGTTTGAATTTGAGAATGGTTAATCTTTTCATTTTAGCCATATGGGTAAGAAAAACTGCACTTTGGTAATGTTTCTTTAGCCAATCAGTCATTTTCTTGTCAACTAATTTTATATTCGCTCACGATCATCGCACATAAATGTCATTTTATCATAAATCACTTCATAAAACTACATACTCTAAAAGCCTTGGTATTCAACAATTCCTGTCTTCATTATACTATCTCCCACAAGTAATAGTAATAGTAATGAAAATAATCATTATAGATAACATCTGTTGAAGACTTACTATCTACCAGATATCATTCATTGCTTTTAACATCATTTAACTCATGTATTCCTCATGACACAACTAGGAGATAAGTTCTGGTGTTCTTCACTTTACAGGGTCTGGAATTGAGACCCAGAGAACAGAATTAACTTGTCCAAAGTCACACAGTCGCTGGTGGCACCTGGGTTAAGTAACAGGCTGTCCAGTTTAGGAGCTAGTGTGTATGATTACTTTGCATTACTACATACCCAGTGGTACAGAATTTAGCATCCTCCAGTTGTCTCTAAAGATTCTTGGAGGTTTACATTTTTTTCCTATTTATTTCTTCCTCATTGGCTGACTTCTGATGTATTTTTATTATGACGTACATCTTTCTGTCTGTCTTAAGCTTGTCCTGTAGGCCGGGTGTGACCCTATTGAACCCACAGCATAGTTTCCTTCATTACCTTAAGGTATCACAATACATGGAAGATGTATCGCATTAATTAAAAGGAGATACATCCCATCATAGCAAAGCCTATGACATAAAAATTAATACAAGGTTTTCCTGTGCCTCAAGTCCTACTGTCAGCCAATGTTTGAGCCATTGTCACCAGCCAGTGTCTCTGCAAGGCCTCTCAGGTGCTGTTTTCCTCCATTTCATCCTCTCTTTAGTATCTTCCTGTTATGTCTCCAAACTATATATTCAACCCCAATATCTGCATTTAAAAGCCTCTTCCCCATTCTTAGATTGCTCCAGAAAACTTAAAAATTCTTATTATTTTATTATGCAGATTTACTTAGTTTTTTTTCCAATTTTTTTTTTTTGACCTTTTCGTTTATCTCCCAGGGCTTCTATTTTCTCAATCAAATGGATGATCATGGTGTTTTGCTGACATTATATTCTTTTATTAACCTGACAAAATTCTTAGCCACAACCTTCTTCACATTAGTCTTCTTTCAAATGGAAGAAAACTTGTATACATTAAGTGAAAGTAGCTGCCCTAAAGAACAAACTACAAAATGCATAGTGGCTCAAATACAAGAAAAGTTTGTCTCCTTTCCATATAAAAATTCAAAATAGGTGTCTTCCATTAACAGGCCATTCTCCTCCACAGGGTAATGTAAATGCGCAGGCTCCTTTCATTCTGACCTTCTGCTGCCTTTACCATACAGCTTCTAAGGTTGCTGTGTTTGTTTAGCATCAAGTTGGGGGAAGTAGAAAGCTCATGGAAGATGGCAGTTGGGAGACTTTCATTTACTAACCAGACCTGAGTACAAGGTAGGCTGGGAAACATTCTGGCTAAACTGTAGGGCCAGAACGAAGAAGAAATGGGTCCAGTTAGTGGCAGGCAGTCTCTGCTCTGATCAGTACGAAATTCTCTTCTCTCCTGTTATAAATTAGGCCCTCTCTCTCTTCCCCTCCTATGCCAAAATGACAGAAACAGTTTCTATTATTTATATATATTAACAAACATCTCCAGTTGAACACAGAACATGGAATGTGTTCAGGAAGCAGGTATTGGGTGTTTCAGATGAAATGGGACCAGGAGAGGAGGAGAAGAAAGAGGCCAAGATTGGTATGGACCAGACAAATTCAAACAAGTGAAAAAGAAAAGCAGTCTACCTGTATCATTGGCCCCAAGGTATTATTTTACCTTAATATCATCTTCTATTTATAAATCTTTCATGTTCAAATCACTCAACAAAGAATTGATACTTTGCAAGTGTTTCCTGTGAGAGATGAGGTAGGAAAGATGTGCTTTTGACAAATGTGGGACATGGGAATTTCGAAGAGGTTGAAGTCATGATGTAAAAGAGCTCTGGACAAGAATCTGAACTTCCTTGCTCTTTTTCTGTAATCACTGTGGTCACTACGCACCATCCTGTGTGTGTGCATGTGCACATGTGTAAGGGGGGTGACCTGCTTGCTCCCCAACCTCCCTCTTTCCCCTCTATGTAGCTCAGCCCCACCTTCACGGTCTGCTGAGGAAGCTGGCTGGACCAGCCACAGAGAGGTTTATGAGCTAGAAGTGACATTTTCCCATACAACTTCAGAACTATTTTTATTTGAAGCATGCCAGACAACTTGCAAATTATGTTTCATTAAACCATTCTTTTTGTCTTCAAGAGGTTGAAAAATTTGTCAGTCCTTTCATTCCTACTTTTACTTTCAGGCATTGAGCTCTGCGGTTTGAGTATGCTAGGATGTATCTACAGGTATTATATTTGCTCTTCTTCAGATTATTAGAGACAGAGGCAACAAGTAGAGGCAAATACAGAGTGAAATGTATTTGACAGATAGTGGGATTTTACCTTCACCCAACTTACTACCTATTTACAAGGGTAGGGAGAACAAAGCTATGGTTTGAAGATTTTAGAGTACATGCTGGTAAGAACAAACATTCCAGTGTATGTTAGTAGAATATGGACAGGTGTTCCTTCACCTGTGCACAATCCTACCTGGGAAATACCTAGTATATCCCCATATTAAATAGAAAATGGAGATCAGTGAGTGGTGTCTTTGTGATAAAGAGAGAACAATCACGTTGGAATTAAAGTTCACTCTGCTGATAGCTAAATACTGGTTTAACAGGAAAAATCCTGATGTCAGCGCTGAAGTTAGAATCTGGGCTCTGACACTTTACGCTAATTGGACAAATTACTTAATTTGCTACTGGACAAATTACTTAATCTCTTTGTGCCTTACTTTTCTCATCTGTGAAATGGGATTGATAATAACAATTGCCCTGTGGGTTATTTGGAGGATTAAATGAGTTACTAAACATAAAATTCTTAATGTAGTAATCTGGCACAAAGGGAAAAAGTGACATCCTGACTCATTCTAATCTTAATTCTTTCCTTCCTGTTCAACAACCACATACATAAATATAATTCATGTGCATTATATCACAATCCAGACATGGTAGTTTGGTGTGTAACTTCCCAAGCATTTATCTCTGTATACGTACATACATACATATATATGCATGTACTACCTAATCCTGCTTTTCTATTTAGTACAAATTAAAATGAGATGAAATTAACACTCCTGTTCTACAATTTGATTTTTCTTCTCATTTGGTGTTTCTTGGCCTTTGTTCTAGGTCTATCATATATAGAAAGGTCTATTTTAAAATATTTGCTTAGGATTCCAGTGTATGAATGTGCTGTTCACTTAACCAATTTTCTGCTGAAGGATATGTGAGTTCTTTAAAATCTTTCACTGTACCACACATAACCACACATAAGAGTATTTGAATTGTATCTCCAAATACAAGTCCTTTGTACACACTTGAAATGTTCAAAAAATGTAATGGAACAAGAGCCACAGGTTTCAGTCTTTGTAAAGGTCCTTTGTCATCATTTTGAAGGTGTTCAAGCTGAGACTCTGAGACTCCCTGGCTTGTCCAAGTTTATGAGCACTGAAATGAGACTCAAACCAACCCCTACCTTTCAGTACAATAAGGATCTGGGGTTTGGAAGGACTAGATTTTAATCTTGGAAACAGGGTAGGGCATAGGGAAGAGATGATATGTGATTCAGTCAGGGCCACACTAATATGAACACCCCTTCCCAATCTTGAGCTCTCCTGATGATTCCCACGACTTTATCTTCCCATCTGGAACACTAATGCTGTAATGTTGAATCAGGCTGTTGGAAACTGTGCTCCATTATCTCTAGTTTTCCTTTCTGGAAAGTGAAACTTATCCCTGTGATTGATTGGCTTAGTTTCTATCCCGCTTGGCAGCAAAAAGAGAAGCGCCTGTGGGCAGTGTTTAATGTTTGCTGTGACATTTATCTAAATATAGCCTCCTTATTGGTCTGCCAGGTTTCCTGGACTTTCCACATTAGTTTAATCTTTTAAGTAGAAGAGACTTTTCACATTAAATGTGTTTAGTCATAGAAATATTCATTAGACCTTTTAAAAAAGAACAAATACAAACAATGTAACCTAATCATGTGTGCCCTTATAATAATCTGTAATAAACATATGTAGATGTATACTATATTAGTC
This sequence comes from Loris lydekkerianus, assembly GCA_963574355.1. Classification (NCBI taxonomy): domain Eukaryota; kingdom Metazoa; phylum Chordata; class Mammalia; order Primates; family Lorisidae; genus Loris; species Loris lydekkerianus. The sequence continues at coordinate 12,236 of CAUYPK010064028.1, read as the reverse complement.
TTCAGATTGCAGGATGAGACAGAAATAACAGAAGGTACTTTTGATTTTGATGGGTAGGAAGAAAATAATTTGACTTTTGGAACTGAATGTTGTGGGTAGCCGAGATCATTATTTGCCCACATAAAGAGATTGTCAAATGGCAAAGGAAAAGAGGTTCCTTTTTTATATAACACTTATATTGAGATATAACCAAGTAAATACCCTGTGTCACTCATTAAAAGTATAAGATTCAATTATTTTAAGCATATTCATGGAGTTGCATAACCATCACCACTGTACGGGAGAAAATAATTATTTTCCATACCCACTGCTAGGTTCATGGCTCAGACTCCTGTAAAAAAGGGCAGATTAACAAGAGAAAAGGACATGAATTTACTTAATGAGAGTTTTGTGTGACATGGAAGGCTTTAGATATGAAGACCCAAAGAAAAGAGGAAACTTGTGCATGTTTATGCCTTAGTTTTATGAAGTGTGGACAATCGTGGAGAAGTAGATTGGACAGAGAGGGTATGATTTAATGGTATAAAGCTGCAAGGAATCTAGCAAAGCCTGTTTGTTCAGATTCTTCCCTGTCCCTGTGTCTTCAGAGAGAAGAATGATCTGATGACTTGCTTCAGGGAAAAAGGAAGGGAGAAGGGGAGAGAGTCACTTTCCTGCTCCTGGAGTTTTCTCAAATGCCAAGGGGCCATATTTTGGGAATAGAATGCTCTGAACCTTCTCACCACAATTAATTTTAGAATGTTTTTGTTATTTCAAAAGAAATTTCATATCCATTAGCAATTACTTATTTTCTCTGAGTCCCTCCAGCCTTAGGCAATTGCTAATCTACTTTGTAATTAGATAATTACAATTGCTATAATTTCTGTAATTTCTATAGATATGCAGCAAGTGAAGTACCATTTTTCATTTCTCTCCCCATTTTATCACTTTAAGTATACAGTCCACATCGTTACACAACCACCATCATAATCCACCTCCAGACCTTTTTTCATCTTTCAAAACTGAAACTCCATACTCATCGAGTAATAACTCCTCCTCACCCATCCTTTAACCCTTGGCAACTACCATTCTACTTCTGTCTCCATGAGTTTAACTATTGGAAGTAACTCACATAAGTGAAATTGTACAGCATTTGTCTTTTTGTGACTGGCTTATTTGCCTTAGCATAACGTGTTTGAGGTTCATCCACGTAGCATGTGTCAGAATTTCCTTTCTTCTTAAGGCCAAATAATATTCCATTCTAGGCATATACCAAATTCGGTTTACCCATTCATCTGTCAATAGACACTGGGGTAATTTTTGCAAATGTAAATAATACTGCTATAAACATTAGTGTACAAATATCATTTGAAAACCTGCTTTCAACTATTTTGGATATACACCCAGAAGTCAAATTGCTGAATTGTATGGTAACTCTATGTTTAATTTCTTGAAGAACCACCATATAATTTCCACAGTGGCCCTGTCAGTCTACATTCCTACTATCAATCACTAGAGTTTCAATTTCTGCACATCCTCACTAACACTTGTTATTTTCTGGTTTTTGATAAATTATAGCCATTTTAATGGGTGTGAAGTGATTTTAAGTTGTGGTGTTGGTTTACATTTTCCTAATGATTAGTGAGGTTGAACATCTTTTTTTTTTATATCTTCTTTGGAAGTTATCTTCTTTGAATGTCTCCTTTGGAGAAATGTCTGTTCAAGTTCTTTGCACATTTTCTGATTGGGTTGTTGGGGGTTTTGTTTGTTTGTTTTGGCATTGCTGAGTTGTAGGAGCTCTCCAGGCATTCTGGATAGTAATTTCTTCTTACATATATCATTTATAAATGATCTACTCTCATTACATGGGTTGCCTTTTTACTCTATTGATATAATCCTTTGGATTTAAGTTTTCTATATCCAATTTATCTATTTTTTTCCTTTATTGCTTGTGCTTTTAGTGCCATATCCAGGACATCATTGCCAAATCCAATGTTATAATGTTTTTCACCGTTTTTTTTCCTAAGAGTTTTATTTTATTTTCCTTTAATTTTTTTTTTTTTTTTTTTTTTTTTCTTTTTTAAAAACAGGGCCTTGTTCCATCTCCCAGTCTAGAGTACAGTGGCCCAGGTCTAGTTCACCCAAGGAGACCTGCCACCTCGACTTCCCGGGCTCAAGCAGTGCTCCCACCTCAGCCTTCCAAGTAGCTGGGACTATGAGTGTGTGAAACAACACCTGGCTAAATTTTCTGTTTTTACTGTAGAGATGGAGTCTCACTATGTTTCCTAGGCTGACGTCAAACTCCTGGCCTCAAGGGATCCTCCCACCTCAGGCTCCCAAAGTACTGGGAATGTAGCCATGAGCCACCTCATCCAGCCTAAAAGTTTATAGTCTGAGTTTTTACATTTAGATTTTTGGTCTATTTTTAGTAAATTTTTGTATAAAGTATGAGATAAAGATCAAATTTCAATCTTTTGCATATAGATATCTAGTTTTCCCAACACCCTTTGTTGAAAACAAAGAAGATTCTTATAGAAAAACTTAATGTCTTATTGTTAGTTCCTTAGAAGCAGAGCCTATGACAAGTACTTACTTACACAGTTTATTTGGGAGGTGAATCAGGAAGCAGAAGTTAGAAAAACTGAGGAGAACATCAGGGGGACCTATACAAATCCAGTATAAAGGTCATTGTGAAAGTCATTGCCATAAATAATAAGGGTTCAGTTCTGCCAGAGTATCTGAAAACTACCTACAATGTCTCCAAAGTGACCCCACTAAAGACTAAAAAATGAAGCATGTATCCTTAGTTTCTGTCTCCACCGGCTGAGCATTACCCTTGGAGGGGTGTTAGCAACCTGGCACCTCCACAGGGTGTGTGCATGCATGTGTGGGTGCAATGACTTCAGAGAAAGTTCTTCTGTGTGGCACCTACCTGGAGACCCTGCCAATGATGCTTCACAAAGAGCTGTGCTCAGCAGCTCACAAGGGACATGTGGGCTAAAGAATGTGATGGGTGCCGCTGACAGTGTTTGCTATAGTTAATAACCAAAAAATAAATTTTGTCTGCTTTAACATTTAGCAGAGGGCCAGCTGCAGGACCAGGCCTGTGCCTGTGGGTGATTGCAAGGGTAAGAAAGAAAATATTTGTTTTTCTGCTGAGCACCTCTGATATATCAAGATATGTGTGGCAGGTTATAAAAATGGATCAGACATTCCTTAAGAGGTTATACAGCTGTGCAGCCCATTCCTCTCAATATAGAGAAGTGATCGATACTGCATAGGAGATATGCATTGCAGGGAGTAATGGGCAATAAAGGCTTCACCAGAAAGGGCATATATAAACTGGATATTGATAAATGGGGTTTATTCATTCATTATTTCAAAAAGCATATGTATCGATTGCCTTTTGTGTATCAGGCCTTTATCTAGGTGCTAGGGATTCTATAGTGAACAAGTCAGAAATGGTCACTGCTCTACTTATCCCATAATGGAGACTCAGATAATAAAGTTATCAAATAAATGAGCAAAATTACAAAGAAGCATAATAGTACAATTTGATAGTGTGTCGAAGTGGAGCAGAGGTGACTGTAGAATAGAAAAAAAAAATTTGAAGCTGAGTCCTGAATGACAGTGAGAAGGCATTGACCCCATACAATCAGAGGAAACCATTCTAGGAAGGATAAGAGAGAATGTTAAGGCCAGAGGCCAGGAAGGGCTGTGCCTGTTGAAGGGATGGAAATAAGGCCAGTGATTCTGGAGAGCAAGAGCCAGGGGTAACAGAAGGGACCCAAAATGAGGTAGGATGGACAGACATGGGCCATGTCACTCAGGACCCAGTAGGTGTTGTAAGGTCTTTGGATTTAATCTAAATGCCAGGAAAGTCACCAAAGGTTGTAGGCAGGGCTGTGACGTAACACAAGTTATGTTTGAAAAGGACCATTCTCACTGCTATGTTGAAACAGACCATGCAGGCCAGGGGCTGAAGCACCGAGAGAAAGGAGGGGAAGGCTGGGATCCCATGTTGCACATGAACCCGAAGATTGCTTGGCTGTGCTGAGAAGATCGCTGGGGGCATAGACACAGGCACCAAAGTCAGACTCTTACAAGAAAATGCAGCCTTTTTACCCCTTGAACGAAACTAAAGTGGGCATTGACAAATAATGGTGAAGAACTGGTTTTGAAAGAAATCAAGTGAACTTTGAACACTGCACAAAACAATCAGGCTTAATTCTGTAGGTGATGGTGAGTAGTTGAAGGTTTTCTTTAAACACTGGGTGACAGGAACTAAGCTGTGTTCTTAGTCTTTGTCATCACTGGACCAAAGAGTGCATAGATTTATATTGTTATCTTTATATTTTTTTGTGGTGGGGAGTCGCTTATTGACTTTACATTTTATCCCAGCACCTATAAAACTGTACAGGAAATGGCGTCATTGTTCCATTTCATTCTGGCTTAAAGGTTTCTTAGCATCTTGTCAGATTTTTGATTCTTTAAGAAAATAATTTTATCATTTTATTCAGCATTTTTAGTCTTCATTGTAAGGCATATCAAGATATCTATCCGATCATGTTATCGGAAACCCCAAATTCTGTCATCTTTTAAAAATGAATGACTGTAGGCATCAAATTACTGTGTTATTAGATTACATTAGGTACAACAGAATAGTGTAAATTTTACTTTAACGTATTTATAATATGCTTAAGATCACATTCCTTTAAGCCATTTAAACTTAAATGGAAAAATTTTAGATATAAACTTTAAAATACCTGGATTTGAGTAATTGTAAAAATAATTTGGCCAGGTATAGGAACTTGTATCTACATTCCCAGTTCTTTGAGAAGTGAGATGGGAGGATCACTTGACCAACTTGAGAGGGCGAACTTGAGAATACCCTGAGCAACATAATGAGACTCTGTCTCCATAAAAAATATAAAAATTTTCTGGGTGTGCTAATAAGCACAGTTCCAGCTGCCTGAGAGGCTGAGGCAGGAGGATAGCTTGAACCCGGGAGTTTGAGGTTGTAGTGAGCTGTAATAAAGCCATTGCAGTTTTTAGCTCAAGCAACAGAAGACCCTGTCTCAAAAATAAAATAAATAAAAATAAAAATAAAGAGGGAAAAAGAAAATGTTTAGGTAATAAACAAGCAAAAATTATGAAGACCACTGTTGCAGAGAAATGGTTATGAGTATAAACAAAAGTCTCAAGACTTTTAATGTTATCTATATAATGGTGATTAGCAAATTTGTATATTCTACCCAGAACTATTTTCTGAAGCACATATCCTCAGCTACTCAGTATCCAATTGGGTGCTTAAATTTATTATGCCTAGAACAGAATTCTTACTCTCCATCCCCTTCCTACACTCACACAAAGACAAAATGCTTCTCCCAGTCTTCTCTAAGTAAATGTTACCTTTATTCACCCAGTTGCTCAGGGCAAAGACCTCTGACTTAGTTATCCTGGTCTCTCCTCTCTCTCATACAAACATTTAACAATTAGGAAAACAATAACAACAACTCTCTGTGTGTGTGTAAATGAATGTTTAAGCAGAGAGAGTGAGAGTAATTTGAACAGCAAAGCCATCAGACTTGCTCTTCGGAAGTTAATTTACTTCTCTGTTTCTTGGCGTTGCTATGGGGATGCTGAAAAGCTAGCCAGGAGGACACAGAACAGCCCACTGTCTCTGAATTTAATAATCTGGCTTTATGTAAGACATCAAGAAAGAATGCAATAACTTGGGCCCTATGCTGCAAACATTAAAAGAAAACAGATGAGGCTGAGCTCCCATTCTTCCCAGCCACACCAGACCCCTCCTTGGGTAGAAAGTTTCAGGCGCAGCTGGCCTGGCACTACCAGGGCTGACATTTGGAGGAACTCACTCTGCATTTTGCCTCTTCTCTCCATTTTGCTCCCTCAAACCAGAATATTGCAAACAGCCCACAAAGTGAAATAAAACCCCAAGGAACTAGGGAAGGAATTCTGTCTATAAAAGGGGCTTAGCAAAGGGAAGCTAGTTTCATTGGTGGATGTGAACTACTCCCTCCTGGAGCATTTGTGGATATGGCCCTGAGCAGGGTTTTGGAGAAGCTGCAGATTTTTATTTTGATTTGAATAGGAACAAACACAGGAAGTCAGAGTTTGGAAGCTAGTGGTCAAGGTATTTTCCCCCTAATTAGAAACACATTCTTTCTGTTTTTGTTCAGAATAAAATCATTGAATTTTTCACTTTCCTAAGCATCGTACTAAGATTGTGGTTTCTAACTGGATTTTTTAAATGTGACCAGTGAAAAGCAAAAGAAGACCTTTCATTATTCTGCATTCTAAAACCTAGGAATCCTAGATTTTAAATACTATCCTTATTCATTCTTTTCATAAATTTTTAATATCTTCTACGTGCCAGATACTTAAGAGGTGCTAAGAATGATAAGTATGTGGTCCCTTTTCTAACTATCACAAGAATACTAGTAATGATAGCCAGTATTTTGTAATCTTTGTTCTCTGCAACCCATTGTGATTAAATCTGTTACATGCATTGCCCCCACTTAAACCTCCCAGCAATCAGTGAATGTATTAGCACTGTCCTAATCTTATAGATAAATAGGCTGTAGCTTCACTATTTGGCACGGAAGTTGACTGATTACTATGGTGTTAGGGTGGTAGGATTTGAGGAGTAACAAGAAAGGCCATTGGCATTCAGAAATAGCTGAGACTAGATAGTTTGTTTCATAGGATTAATAGTGAGATTAAGAATTAAATAAGAATTAAGCCAAATGCTCCTTAACACCTTTGACCAAATATCTCTATACAATTATTCCCAGTGTGGCAGGTAGCTGAGAACCTTTCTCCATGGGAATCAAACAGGCCTCTCTATCTTCATGCTTTGCTTTATGTATAGCTTCATCTCAGCAAATGCCAGGAGATTTTGCACTGGCTGAGTCTTATTTCATCAGTTCTCTACTTTGCTGTGATTGAACTCACTTAGGACTCATTAGGGTATCGCCAAGATCCTTGCTGATATTGATTTACTTTGATGTGCACAGTTTTCTTTTCCCCAAACACCAGAGGCTTTCAAAGATCTTGCAAAGTAGGTAAGATTCAACTTCATATCCTTGATGACTCTGTATTTAACAAGGAGAGAGTTAGAACTCCCCCCCTCCAGTCCACAGTGACCTCACAAGGTCACAACATCCACAGCACATAATAAAACCAGATTCTGAATTGACATGTCACACATACACTTAAAATATGAAGAAACTATTCTGGGAATCAAAGGCTAATAAATTTCCTCAAATATAACAGAATATTTTTAAAGATAACCTAAACAAATATGTTCATATTTACCATCTTCTCTAGGTAAATTTTGCAATAGTCAGGAAAAACGCTAATCATAATAATAACACTTTTATTTGACCATTCTCTTTTACAAGTTAGCACAAAGGTCCTAAAGGTGAACATCTTTCTAACCATGTACATGGCAAGAAGTGGACTGCCTATGTGGAACAGGAGTGGAAAAGAATGTATTGATCATTTAAAAGTGCTCATTTTAAAGTTCAAGAGCAAGACATTGGGGAGTTACTAAGTAATTTGTGAAATAACCAGATGTAAGTTTCATTTGTTGAAGAAATCCTAGGTAACGACCATTGGCTTAGTGAAGAGCAAATTATGGCACAATCATTTTCTTCAGGAGTGTTTACAAGTCTCAACTTAAATACTGCATGTCTTTCTTACAAAGTATTTCCCCAAAACTTTAGGCTATGTTCTTGGTATATCTACATCCCCACCTTATCGTAACATTTATCACAAATTTAATTTACACAAGTATTTGTATAATAATTTACCATGAATTTAATTTAAACAAATATTTGTATAATAATTTATCTAATGATTGCCTTTGTCGCTAGAACATTAGGTCCATGATGTGCTGTCTTTTTCCTTTCTGAAGGAAGTCAGATGTTTAACTCAATGCTGGACATGTACCAGGAGTTCAATTAGTTTTTGTTGAACAAATCAAAGTACAGGAAAGTAATTTGTCTAAAATGATAAACCAAATAAATAAATAAAAAGAGCGACTTCATTGGAACTGAACTTAGATGAGTTGTTTTCAAAAATTTGATATTAAAAAACGTCCCTTTATGATTGTGGCTGTACTTTTCATTACTGCTCATTGAGAAACCATGTAATTATTTACATGTCTCTGTGAATTCAGTCATGCATTTATAAGACTTTACATTTTGTCATGAAAATCTATATACACTTGTAAAATAACAAGGAATTTTGTATGTGACACATGATTATTCCACCTGCAGACAATATCAAAGATAAACACACACCCTTGGTTTTCTGTTCCACAGCTTCTTGGATACCAGGTGACTGTCATTCCTAGTCTGGACTAGGACTGGACAGACTAAGTTAAATAATATCCCAAATTACATCCTGTTCTAAGGGCTACTCATTAAAAAAAGGGGGGGCCCAGATTTCAAGAGGGACTTTGCCTAACAAATGCAATCAGTATAACCTGGTGTATGTATCCTTAATGAGTCCTCAACAATAAAAAAAAAGGGGGGGCCAGGTGCAGTTGCTCATCCTGGAACCCCAGCACTTTGGGAGGCCAATGTAGGAAGATCACTTCAGATAAGGAATTTGAGACCAGATCCCTCCCCCTTAAAAATTTTTAAAAATTAAAAAATTAGACCGGTGTAGTGGCACATTAGAGCCATCCCCCAGCTATTTGTGAGGCTGAGGCGTGAGGATTGCTTGAGCCTGGGAGTTCCAGGTTGCAGTGAGCTATGATTGATTGCACTAACCTGTGTGTCAGAACAAGACCCTGTCTCTAAAAAGAAAAAAGAAAAAAAATAGAAGACCTGTTACTTAATAATTAGCACAAAATAGTACAGAACACTTTTCAAATCTCATCTCAAGAATGCTTTCAAGCCTCCAGAATAGCATAATAAGCCAGTAGCGCAATGCTACTGGGGCTTCCTTAGGGTAGCACAGGTATCTGGCAAGGGAGGAGTAGAAGTAAGGGAATAAATATCCCCGCCTCTGCCTCTGTCTCTTCCTGCTATCTAATCTTTTACTGTCATTTCTCATTGTCCTAACCCAACAGACACCAAAGGGCAAGGGAGCCTGGATGACACCATCCAAAATCACCCATGTGTCATGACTAGCACAGAGAAGGGCACAAGATGGATCTAGAGGGGCACGTGTTGAATAACCAACACCATAAGGAAACACTTAGCATTTGTACACTTGACAGTTTGTAAAAGCAGCCATGAAATCCTCAAAGCTAAGGACTGGGAAGCTGCCAGTGGGGTGAAACGGAGGAGCAGAATGGCTAGTAAGAAGTAGAGCTAGACCTTTCCTTAAGCCATCTGTTCAGTGCCTGTTGTGTGGAGTTCCCACCTTTCCCCGCCTGCTCCAAACATGAGATACCACTGTAGCTAGAGATTCTCTGACAATATGGACAGTTTGTGTTCTGTTTCTTTGCTGCTTATCTGGGGATTTAGCCTCTCTTTATAACATATTATCTCTCATTGTCTATAGTATTTTGTTGCTGTTGTTGAAGTGCCCAGAATCTTTCAGACCCTTGGGTGGATGAGTTATGGCCAACATGACTGCCTGATTATTTCCACTGTGAGGGAGAGCAGTGAGCGGTGTAAATTTATGGAGGACTGCCCCCTGGGGGCCTGAAGAATGAGCCCTTTCCTGGCAGTGATGGAGTGACTGCAAGGAGGCCCACATGTGAGAGCACTTGGGAGCCCTCCACCCTGGTTCCACTGGTAACTGGGAAATCCTCAGTGGTGACATTCTACTGGCATCTTTCAGTCAGATTCTCAGATTTTCTGTGCATTTACTTTCCCTACCCCTTATCAAGCCAGATTCAGCAAAGATCATTTTAGAAAACTAACTTTAAAAAATTAACAGGTAACAGGTATTTCTTAAAGAAAAGTAAAAAAATCAAAAGGAAACAAAACAAAAGTATAAAGAAAAAGCAAGAAAGTGACAAAAACTGCCCATCATCTAAGTTCTTCCAGCTTTTATTTTCCACATGGATATATATGCCTGTCATGTTAATGTACAACTTATTTTAAAATGCAATTATTCTGCGCCCACAGTTTTCTGGCTTGCTTTTTTCCCTTATGGTATCTTAGCGGCATAGATTTTATAAATACATATGGAACCCTTCTCAGCTGTTTCCTAGCCAGAGAAAGCCGGTAGCTAGTGATGAATGCCCTCTAGCTGGGGAAGGCAGTATGAGGGAAGGCCAGCTTCACACACTGAGATGTGAAAATGAATGGCCTGGGGTCATGTCAAAAGGAAAGTTCTGGTTCGAGAGAGTTGGGGTAGGACTTGAGATGCTCCCTTGGGTTGCCAATGCTACTGGTCCGCAGCCTACACTTTGAAAAACACAGGTGGCAGGTGCCGTGGAAAGAGCTCCAATCCAGGAGTGAAAAGTATGCCTTCAAATTTTGGTGACGAGATTTGAGGTAAGTTTCTGAATCTCTCAACTTTAGTTCTCATATATGTAAAGAAGGAATCCTAAACATCTGAAAATGCTAAGCACAAAATATGGTTTTATTAAAGAGTAGATGAGCTGAAATGTAGTCATGATAGAAAAACTCCTTGAGGGGAGAAAAATCCTCTTATATCCTCCATTCTCTCCTCACTCTCAAAATAATTGTGTGATCAGAACAGAGAAGAATGTTCATTGAATGGCTTCTTGTGCTAAAGAAGCCCAATGCACTGAATTTAGAGAGAAAAATAGTTAAATTTTGCCTTTTCAAAGCATTCTGTAACAAAAAAAGAAACTACAACCCCGGTTGACAGAACCCTCTAGCTGTGTCTTTTTACGGCAGTTTGAAGGTTGATTCATTTATTTCTATCTTTTACAAATATAAACCTCTCAAATACATGTCCACACTTGATCTTAGCCAAAAGACTGAGAAGCGGTTCAAATACATGTCCATCTGCATGAAATCCACTTTTCCTATTTCTGTTCTTTTTTTTTTTTTTTTTTCTTTTCTGTCTTAGTGCCAGACACGTTCTATCTCTCTCTTTCCCAGTCCCCTTGTCCGTGGCCTCCCCATCTTGCTGGCTTCCACTTCTTTGCCTTCCAAGATACAGAATTCCCCTCTGGATCCCTCCATATCCCCTTCATCACCAAATTCTTGGCTCTTCTAGCTTGTGTCTTCACACGCATTTCCCTGCTGAACAAAAAGGCTTCTTTCTAAGGGTCTGATGGGGTCTAGTGTTTTTCTTAACATTATCATTTGATTTTTTTTTTCTTTTTTACTGGGGTTCAAAAGTAGAGGAACACAGAATTAGACTTGCATGTTTATCTTCTCAACTAAGGAACTTCACAAGGACAGAGTCTTAATCGCTCAGCTTGGCCTCCCTTTCAGTAGGAGGAGGAGGGGGAGACATGAGAACAAGGGCCGGGAGAAAGGACTCATGGCGCTGCACATGGAGCCACCTCCAACAAGGATGGTCTGTCTTGTTTTGTGAAGGATAGCAGATGCTGGACTGAACCAGTCTGGTGCTTGTCTGCATTGCAGGAAATTCTTTGTATGAAAATAGAAAAAAAAAAAAAAAAAGTAATTTTTAAGGCCTATTTGGTTCCTGACTCCTGTAATTAAATTCTGAAGGCCTCACACCGAGATCAAAATTTGCCAATTATGTTTTCTTAAAAAACTACCCTAGGTGGGCTCAGCTTGGTGATAGATAGTTCCCACTAGGCAAAGAAAAAGAGTGAACTAAAATGCTTTAATTTATTGGCCAAGATAAAATTTCTGAGGCTTACAGGTTCAGATATCTAATGAGCATAAAGCTGTGCTTTACTTGAATTTCTTAGGTAGTTGTACCTAATTTACCCTACTGCAATTTTCTTGTCAGTTCCCGTGGGGCCTAACAGAGTCTCTAGATTCTAGCTTCTTAAGTATGAAGGTAGCAAATCGTCGGCAAATCCACAGCAGTGCAGGAGGAGAAAGGATAGATGTTGAGACCTGCTCACTTTTTTCTCAGATACCTGGTTTTACATAATAATTGTGTGTGTTGAGGCGTGGGGATAGTGTTAATGTAAGTGCACATGAGATTATCCAAATCTGTTTTAGAATAATTTAGATGTCCTCTTTTTTTTTGAGACAGAGTCTCCCTCTAATTCCTGGGCTAGAGGGCAGTGGCATTATCACTGCTCATTACAAATTCAAACTCCTCCCTCCCTTCCCTCTCCCTCTTCCCCATATGCTTAGGTTATAACT
>CAUYPK010064027.1:0-16886 GCA_963574355.1 Loris lydekkerianus | reverse complement strand
TGTCCTTTGTTAGGTATACTCCCAAATATTTCATCTTCTTTGGCACTACTGTGAAAGGAATAGAGTCCTTGACTGTTTGTTTGGCTTGGTTATTGTTGGTATATATAAAGGCTACAGATTAATGGGTGTTGATTTTGTAGCCTGAGACATTGCTATATTCCTTGATCACTTCTAAAAGTTTTGTAGTAGAATTCCTAGTGTTTTCCAGGTATACGATCATATCGTCTGCGAAGAGTGAAAGTTTGATTTCTTCTGACCCTATGTAGCTACCCTTGATCGCCTTTTCTTCCCTAATTGCAATGGCTAAAACTTCCATTACAATGTTAAAGAGCAATGGAGACAATGGGCAACCTTGCCTGGTTCCTGATATAAGTGAAAATGATTTCAATTTAACTCCATTCAATACGATGTTGGCTGTGGGTTTGCTGTACATGGCCTCTATTAGTTGAAGAAATGTCCCTTCTATACTAATTTTCTTAAGTGTTCTGATCATGAAGGGATGCTGGATATTATCAAAAGCTTTTTCTGCATCAATTGAAAGAATCATATGGTCCTTATTTTTAAGTTATTTTATGTGTTGAATTACTGTTGGGAGATTTTTGATGGCTTCTGCAATCTCCTTATTCTTTGTCTGTTCAGATTTCCTGTTTCTTCATAATTCAGTCTTGGTAAGTTTTATATTTCTATGTTCTAGAATTCATTCTAGATTATCCGACTTGTTGGCATATAATTGTTCATAGTAGTCTTTTATTTCTGTAGTATGAGCTATACTATTTCTTTCATCAGTCATAGTTTTTTTTTTGAGAAAACACTTTTTCTTTGCATTTCTGTAGTATCAGCTATACTATCTCTTTTATCACTTACAGTTGTTTTTTGTTTTTTTTGTTTTTTTGTATTTCTGTAGTATCAGCTATACTATCTCTTTTATCACTTATAGTTTTTTTTGTTTGCTTTTTGAGAAAACAGTTTTTCTTATTTAGCTAAATAACTTTTAGCTAAACTTTTGTCAACTTTTAAAAAAAATCTTTTTGGGTGGTACCAATAGCTCAGTGGGTAGGGTGGTGGCCACATACATTGAGGCTGGTGGCCTCAACCTGGCCTTGGCCACCTAAAACAACAATGACCACTGAAACAACAACAACAACAACAACAACAACAACAAAATAGCTGGCCATTGTGGCAGGCGCCTGTAGTCCCAGCTACTTGGGAGCCTGAGGGAAAATGAGACTCTACCCCGGGCAACAGCTTGAGACTCTGTCTCAAAAAGAAAAGAAAAGGAAAAAGAAAAACCTTTTTCTTATTATAGCTGAATATTTATCAATCTTGCTCTCTCTTCACAAAACCAACTCTTAGGTTCCAGTTGTTTTTCTAGTCTCTATTTCATTTACTTCTGCTCAGATCTTATTGTTTCCCTCCCACTGCTGACTTTGGGATTTGTTTATTCATTTTTTTTTCCAGTTCCTTGAGAAGTAAAGTTAGGCTGTTTACTTGAGATATTTCTTAATGTGTTTCTTGCTATACATTTCTCAATTAGAATTACTTCTGCTTTATCTTGTATGTTTTGGCATGTTGTGTTTCCATTTTCATTTCTCTTAAGATTTTTTTTTAATTCCTTTTTTATTTCTTCTTTGACCCATTGGTTGCTCAAGAGCGCACTGTTTAATTTCCATATATTTGTGAATTTTCTAAATTTCCTCCTGTTTTAATTTCTAGTTTTATGACATTGTGGTAGAAATAGATACTCAATATGATTTCACTCTTCTTGAATTTGTTCAATCTTGTTTTTGTGGCTTCACATATAATCTAGCGTAGAAAATTTTAAATGTACACTTAAAAAGAATATGTATTATACCCAGCCCACCTCTCTCATTATTAGCTTTTGAACAAGCCCCGTGGAATCCCAAGTCCTCTAGGACCCACTAACATCAATGCTGTTAGTGGCCTAAAAGCTGTTCTAAGGCCTAAAAACAGGCACACTCAGACCACTGCTTACACCACCAGGGCCTAAAGACTGTCTCAGGTGACATACATGTCCTCAGCAAAACATCATCACAGCCTTAAATAATAATCATAACCTAAGCCTCCAAGGAAATCACAGATACAATTGGCCCTGTCTCGTAGTGAAGAACACATATAAAGTTACACTACCACAGGTACCCATGACCCTGTGTCCTACTCAAAGCCAAAGTGTCCTACTCAACCAACAGCATATAAATATCTTCAGGAAAAATATTCTTCTCTATGAAATCAATTTCAAAAAAATTAGAATAAGTGATTACTATGCCAGATATGCAGATATCAAATGAAAGACAGAGGAAACATGTAAAAGCAAGGAAATATGACACCACTGAAGGACCACAAGTGTCCACCAAAAGATCCTAATCAAAAATAAATCTTTGAAATGTCAAAACATTCAAAATACTAATTTTAAAGAAGCTCAATGAGATACAAGAAAAATATGAAACCAGTATAAATGATTCAGAAATTCAATTCAGAATATAAATGGAAAATTTTTAATAAGATAGAAATGTTAAAAAAAAAAAATCCACAAATTCCAGGGCTGAAGAACTCATTAAAGGAAATATAAAATGCATTTGAAAGCTTCAATAATACATTGGACCAACCAGTAGAAAGAATCTCAGAACTTGAAGACAGATTTCTTGAAATAATTCAGCCACATAAAAATAAGGAAAAAAGAATGAACAGCCACATATGAAAACTACACTTTTTCTCCTTCCCCCATATTTTGTTATTGGTGTCATAAGTTACATTTTTTATATAGCATGCATCCCTAGCACACTATTTTAGCTATTTTTTTAAATATTTTTCTTTTAACTTTTATACTACAATTAAAAGATTCATGTGCCATCATTACTGTATCACAATATTCTGCATTTGCTGTATTATCTTCATAGTAAGCTTTGTACTTTCATAGGTTTTCAGGTTGGTAGTTAGGATCCTTTTGATTTAATGTAAACAACTCCCTTTAGTATTTCTCATAAAGCAGATCTAGTGATAAAATCCCATAGCTTTTATATACAGGGTGTCCATAAAGCTTGTGTGCAATTTTAAATTGCACACTATTTTAAATTGCACACAAACTTTATGGCCACCTTATATATGCAAAAGTCCTTACCTCTCCATTTCTGGAGGGCAGCTTTGCAGGGTATAGTATTCTTGGGTAGCAGAATTTTTTTCTTTCAGCTCTTTGAATATATATCATCCCACTCTCCTGATCTGCAAGGTTTCTACCAAGAAATCTACTGATAGTTTTTAATCACTTCTTGACTTTTTGGCTAAGATCAAGGGTAGTGTTATGAATTTTCCCTATGTAACAAGTTGCTTTTCTCTTGTTGCTTTCAAAATTGTATATTGACTTTTGAGATTTGATTATTATATGTCTTGGTGAAGATCTCTTTAATCACTGGGGCACTAAGTCTACTGAGGTAAGCCTGACCTCAGGTCTTTTGGAGCATGGGTCTGCATGTGCTAGCCTGGAGGCTTGCTACACAAATGCCAGCCTAGCATGGAAGTAGGCTAGAGCCTGGGGCTGTCCTGGAGCCTAGTGCTGCTGAAGCCAGCCATGGGGCAAACATGAAATCTGGATCTACTGATGCTTCCCTGCATCTGTGCAAGCTGGCCCAGAACCAGGGACTAGTGGAAAGGGGCAGGACCCCAATTCAACTACATTTTGGGGCCGTAGAGGCTGGCCTAGGACCAGGATCCATCTACACAGAGCCTGATCCTATGGGGACATGCCTGGTGGTGGACTGAGCCTAGAGTCTCAGGCAGGTCTCCAGGATTGAGTCCATATTTAGCCAGCCTGAGCCACTGGGATTAAACTGGCCCTGGGGCAGGTCTGCAAGTGGGGTGAGCCTAAAGCCTGCAGCTGAGAAACCTACCCTGGTACTGGGGTTTCTCACAAAGCATGGTGTTCACTTAACTCTCTTTCCCCCAAGCTGAGGTTACTTCTTTTTATGCTATGCTATTGTAGGCTTGAGAGGTTTTACAGAGACAAGGTGCAACTGTTTTCTCACCCTCTTTAGTGTGTCTTTTCTTATTTCTGAGGTATATGCGGGAGCTATAATCTTTCACTTAGATTCCCTCACTCTTTTTTTGCAAAGGTATTTGCAAAGTGTAAATAGTCATTCAAATTGATGTTTCTGTGAGGAGACAAGACTGGAAATTCATATCCATTAGTCTGCTGATATCATTCTCTCAGCCTCCATGGTTTCTGATGAAAATTGTTAATCTCTGTGGATGCCTTGCATAGAAACAGTTATTTCTCACTGTTTTCAAAATTCCCCTTTGGCTTTCAGTAATTGACTATGATATGACTAATGGATCTAATTGATTATGATATGACTAGTAGATCACCAATTTGTTATTTCAAATATGCTATTAAGCCCCTCTAACATTTTTTTCACATCATTTATTGTACTTTCAGCTCCTTAATTTCTACTTTTTCTTTCTTATACCTATCTCCTCAAGGATATTTCTCATTGATTATCACTTCATTGCTGAGATGTTATTATGCTTTTTGTTCTCTTTAGATATGGTTTCCTTTAGAATTTAGTTCTTTGAATATATTTATAATAATTGATAGAGTCACTGTATACTATAAAATCCAACATCTAGGCTTCCTCAGGAACAGTTTTTACTGACTGCTTTATTTTTTTTGCATATGAAGCACACTTTCCTACTTTCTTATGTCTTTGTATGACTTTTTTCTTTTTACTCAAAATTGAAATTATTTTTTCAATTATTATTTTTCCATTTTACTCTAAAACAGACAAGATTGTGTAATTCAAATAACCTTTAATTTATAATTAGGCTTTACCTCTTAAACAACAACTGAAGACCCTCTGTGCTTTATATATTTTTCCAGGTTTATTTATTGATTCTCTTAGTTGCTGTATGTAGGCATTTGATTTCTGCATTTAGTAAGTTTCGCATGTACCCATTCTAAGATGCACCATAGATGTGGCCCCACTCATTACCCTCCCTCCATGAAAACCTCCCCCCTCCCTTCCCCTTCCTTGGCCCTTTCCCCATAGTCTTGTGCTATAGTTGGGTTATAGCCTTCATATTAAAGCTATAATTTACCTTCATAGTAGAGCTGAGAACATTGGATACTTTTTCTTCCATTCCTGAGATACTTTGCTAAGAAGAATATGTTCCAGCTCCATCCATGTAAACATGAAAGAGGTAAAGTCTCCATCTTTCTTTAAGGCTGCATAATATTCCATGGTATATATGTACCACAATTAAAACTCTTAAATCTTAAAAAAACTCAAGTGGAGTGCCCGTAGCTTAATGGTTAGGGTGCTGGCCACATGCTCCATGGTTGGTGGGTTTAAACATGGCCCAGGCCTGCTAAACAAACAAACAAATAGTTGGTTGTTGTGGCAGGTGCCTGTAGTCGCAGCTACTAGGAAGGCTGAGGCAAGAGAATTGCTTGACCCCAAGAGCTGGAGGTTGCTGTGAGCTATGATGCCATGGCACTCTACCAAGGGTGACAAAATGAGACTCTGTCTCAATTAAAAAAAAAAAAAAACTTTCTAAAAAATTGGCTGGGCATGGTAGCTCATGCCTGTAATCACAGCACTTTGGGAGGCTGAAGAGGGAGGATTGCTTGAGGCTAGGAGTTCAAGACTAGCCTGGCAACATAGTGAGACCCTGTCTTTACAAAAAAAATAAGAAAAATTAGTCATTTACAATGACATGTACTGATACTCCCAGTTATTTAGGAGGCTGAGGCAGGAGGATCACTTGAGGCCAGAACTTTAAGGCTGTATTGATCCATTTAAGCCAAGTATACTCCATCTTGTGAGACAGAGCAAGACCCTGTCTCCAAATAAAGTTGTTAAAAAAAAATCAAGGGTATGGCTGTCAGGCTGCTTTCTCGTAGCATATACCTGCCCCACTGCCCAACATTGTCATTTCTCTTTTTATTCTCCAATTGAGACATCATCCTTTCATGGTGCATCCTGGTCATACTCATAGAAATATAGCTGCTAAAAAAGGATCCTGGATTAATTGCTTAATTTCAGAAATACTTCTTAAGTACCTGTTATGTACTAGACACTATTTTTAGGAGCCAATAAAAACAAAATGGACACATTCCAGCCATTTGTTTTTTTTTTAGAGACAGAGTCTCACTTTATCACCCTTGGTAGAGTGCCTTGGCATCACAGCTCACAGCAACCCCCAGCTCCTGGGCTTAGGTGATTCTCTTGCCTCAGCCTCCTGAGTAGCTGGGACCATAGGTGCCCACCACAATCCCTGGCTATTTTTTTTTTTTTTTTTTTTGGCAGTTTGTCAAGGGCTGGTTTCAAACCTCAGTATATGGGGCCAGCACCCTACCCACTGAGCCACAGGCGGCACCCCATTCCAGCCATTTTTAAGCTAAAATTACAGTGACACAGATAGAAGTCAATAGCCACATACATGTATCAATGTAGGCTGGGCATAGTGGTTCATGCCTGTAATTTGAGCAATTTGGGAGGCCAAGGTGGGAGGATTACGTGAGGTTAGGAGTTGGAGACCATACTGAGCAAGAGTAAGACTTTATATCTACCAAACATAGAAAACTTAGCTGAGAATGTTGGTGCATACCTGTAGTCCCAGCTGCTTAGAAGACTGAGGTGGGAGAATCAATTGAACCCAGGAGTTTGAGGCTCCAGTGAGCTATGATGATGCCACCACACTCTAGCCAGGGCAGTAGATACCCTGTCTCAAAAAAAAAAACAAAAAACAACAACCAAAAAAAAAAAAACATAGAAGTTTAATTGTAAACTGGTAAATGCAGTAAAGGGAAATTGTAGGCTTCTGTGGGCCTACCGGCAGGGGTCCTCAAGCCGCGGCCCATGGGCTACCTGAGGCGATGTGATTGTATTTGTTCCTGTTTTGTTTTTTTACTTCAAAATAAGATCATGTGCAGTGTGCATAGGAATTTGTTCATAGTTTTTTTTTTAAAAAAAACTATAGTTCGCCCCTCCAACCGTCTGAGGGACAGTGAACTGGCCCCCTGTTTAAAAAGTTTGAGGACCCCTGTAGGCATTGGAGTTAGCCTGTGTCATCATGGAGGTGGGCGAATAGTCAGGGAAGATTTTCCTAAGGAAGTGATGTTTGAGCCTATGAAGATGAGGAGGGTATAACTAAATGAAGAAACGTCCTGAGTAGAGGAAGGTGTTTTAGGAAAGTGGGATGAGCATCCTAGGAGTCCAGAAAACAATAAGATAGAAGTCTTGACATTGGCAGGGATAAAGTCAACCCCAGGATCTGGCTGAAATCCAAGTACTATGTAACGTGAATTGCCCTCTTAATTTAGAGAGGAGGAAACTTGAGCCTAGGAAAGGATACCATGCTAGAAATTGGCGGAGTCTGGCTTTGAGCTCAGATGTTCAGCTTCCAGATTCTTCATTGTTCCAGTGGTCTACTTTTTTTGCAATGTATTATCTTCAGATTCGAGAGGGATTAGTATTTTGTGTTTCTTTTGTAAAATGTGAAAACTTGATCATTTCTGCATTTCTTTTTCCTTTAGAGTATTTATCAAAGTTAGTAATTATACTTCTCTGTGATTATGTGGTAAATGTCCATTAGGCTGTAAACTCAATGATAGAGTTTTATCTGTTTTGCTCATAGTAGTATTCTCAGTAACAATTAGAATGTCTGACACATACTATATTCCCAGTAAATAACTATTAAGAATGTTAATGAGAACCTGATCATTAAGGGGAGGTAGGACATAGAAAACTTAAGGTGCCCAGGTCATTTGCAGTGTATGTATTTTATGAAACCCTATACATAAGAAAGATGAGGGCCAGGCATGGTGGCTCACACCTGTAGTCCTAGCATGCTGGGAGACCAAGGTGGGTAGATAGCTTGAGCTCAGGAGTTTGAGACCAGTCTGAGGAAAAGAGAGATCCTGTCTCTACCAAAAAATTAGAAAAACAAGCTGGGTGTTGTGGTGGACACCTGTAGTCCCAGCTACTTAGGAGGCTGAGGCAAGAAGGATTGCTTGAGGCCTGGAGTTTAGGGGGAGGGAGGGGGAAGGGGGGCAGAGGGAGAGGAGAGGAGAGGGAGAGGAGAAGAAGAGAATAGGGAAGTGGGTTACAATGAAACTCTATGATCCCAGGTTGCCCTAGGAAAGTTTTGTACCACTGGGGCCTTGACCCATTCTTTATATATAGTCTTTGGGAAAATGGTTGAGAAAAGGGAGAAGAAGGGAAAGGAGAAGGGAAAACAAAGAAAACAATAGATAATTAAGAAAAATGGAGAAAAAAGAGGGCTTGGAAAGAAAACTATGGAATGGGAAGCTATAGAGAGAAGAGAAGGCCAATATCCCTTCCTGTTTTTCTGTGAGTTATTAGGGTACATGCAGACCCTGCCACTTGTGTGCCTGCTAAAGCTTTCTCTGAGTTAGTTGCCTCCTTGTTCTAAGAAGGTCATCTCCAGTGTGAATTTCTTTCCCACCTTTTAATCAGGGATTTTTAGATCAGTGTTTTTTTTCAAGGAGGCTTTTTTCTTTCCTATTTCAAGGGCTATGTAAAAATTGCTGGAAATAAAGGTTGTACCTAGCTGAGAAGTCATCATGTGACTCCTGCCATGGGCTCTCCGGGTTTCTGAAAACTTTGTTATTTTTTTGAGAGTGGGGAAGCAACATTTGTCCTTCCCTTATTCTATGAGAAATCATCCACCACATCTTTAAAGACATTTCAGCGTTTTCTGGAGAGACCCAGGTGGGAAGAAACCACTTTGGAAGCAGATCTTCCAGTTCCAGTGGATTCCACTGACTGCACCTCTGGCTGACATCTTGACTACAGCCTCAGAAGATGGTGGGCCAGAACCTCTTAGCTCTGCCATTCCTGAATTTGTGACTCACACAAACTGTAAGTTTGATAAACGTTTCTTATTGTTTAATAATTTTAATTGTTTTGAAATGGAATTCATACTATACATAAACTTTGCCATTTTCAAGTTACTTTTAGTATTTCCACAGTTATTCAGTGATTACCACTCTCTCATTCCGTAATGTTTTCATCACTACAGGTACAGATGATACCCTGTACCTTTTAGCAGTCCCTTTCGGTGTCTCCTACTCCCTGTTACCTGACAACCACTACCTAATTTACTCTCTGACTCTATGGAGTTGCCTATTGTGGATACCGTATATACTCGAGTATAAGCCGAGTTTTTTCGGCACAAAATTTGTGCTGGAAAACCCCAAATCGGCACAAATTTTGTGCCGAAAAAAATCGGCTTATGCTCGAGTATATACTGTATTTCCTATAAATGGAATCATACGGTCTCTTGAGGATAGCTGCTTTCATGCAGCATAATGTTTCAAGGTTCATCCATGTTGTAATACATGCCAATACTTCATTCTTTTTATGGGTGAAATTGTAAACTTATAGCACATTTTGTTTGCACATTGATCAGCTGATGGACATTTGGATTGTTTCCATATTTTGCCTATTATGACTAATGCTGCTGTAAATATTTGAGGCTAAATTTCTGTGTGAGCATTTTTTTTTTTTTTTTGAGACAGAGTCTCAACTTTGTGGCCCTTGGTAGAGTGCTGTGGCATCACAGCTCACAGCAACCTCCAGCTCTTGAGCTTAAGTGATTCTCTTGCCTCAGCCTCCCAAGTAGCTGGGACTATAGGCACGTGCCACAACACCCAACTATTTTTTGTTGCAGTTGTCATTGTTGTTTAGCTGGCCTGGGCCGGGTTCAAACCCGTCAGCCTTGGTGTATGTGGCTGACACTATAACCACTGTGCTATGGGTGTCGAGCCAACATATGTTTTTAATTCTTTTCAGCATATACCTAGACTGGAATTGCTGTACCATATGGTTAACTCTGTGTTTGACTTTTTTTTTTGGACAGGAAAAGAAATTTTTTTTTAAATTATGAACTCAATCCATTTGGTGTATTTCAAAGGTGCAATACTTTTGTTCATTTATCTGTGAAAGAAGTCAGAAATTAACTTCCAAAAAAATCAGCAAATGGCAAACAAATTTCCTTGAAAGTTATAGTCACATATATAGTGCATCCTAGAAAACATCCTCTGGGCAAGACACCACTTTCATGAGTTTCATCAAATACTGGATCTACTCAAGGGTGGAGAGAAAAGGCAACTTTCAAAAAGGAGTATGTTATATAAATGAGGCATTTACTATACTCCTTCCTAAGAGAACCAGGTGGGGAACATGTTTTTCTAAACTAGATCTGGAATGTGGAATCAATCCATCCTCTTCCCCTTAAGGGTTATCCACTGGTTAATGAATTAAAAAAACAAGAGTAAAAAACAACCCCCCCACACACTACCCCCCAAAACAGAGGAAACAAAAAAGAACACTAAGATGTCCCATATTACTCTCTAGAGTGGAACCAGGTAGCAGCTTCAACAATTCAAATTTGTCTGTTACAGAGTCATCACAAGCATGCCTGGCTTTAAAAAAAAATTTTTTTTTTGAAACAAAAAAAATAGTACTGATCACTTTTCTGACAATACACAATTACTCAAAATTAACTAGTACTGGGAGGGTAAATGTGGGGGCCATACCTAGGGACCTCCTCTGACACGAGTGCATGTGGGTAGGTGCAGAGCATTTGTCATTATTGAAAAAACGAATTTTAATATTTAATCTTTAGTTTGATTTAAACATTGCTATTAGTATGATGCCAACACCATCTGTGCAGAAAGGGCTCTGGAGAGATGGTGATAGTAGCACATACCTGTGTAGCAGCACACACCTGCAGCTCTTCTTTGGTTCTGGAGGTTCCAGGGCAGCCAATATTGCTTCATCAAATACATTCTTTAGGCCTTTCTGTGTAAGTGCAGAACATGCTACATACTTGACAGCCCTCAGGTCACGGGCCAGCTTTTCAGCAGTCTCTGGTGTGATAGGCTTCTGTTTGTTCTTGGCAAGTTTCTCAATAGTGGAAGGGTCATCTCTGAGGTCGATTTGGGTCCCAAAAAGCAAGAAAGGGGTCTTTAGACAATGGTCAGTTATCTCAGGCACCCACTTTTCTTTTGCATTTTCAAATGAGGACGGAGGGACCACTGAAAAACAGACTAGAAATAGATCTGTTTGTGGACAACTCAGTGGTTGTAATCTGTCAAAATCCTCTTGCCCTGCAGTATCAAAAAGTTCAAGAGTATATGGCTCTTCACCAATCATAACTGTGACTGCCTAGTTGTCAGAAACAGTCGGAACATATTCAGATGAAAATTTGTTTTGTTGTGTAGAATGTCAGGAGACATGTTTTGGCCCGGGCTGGGTTCGAACCCACCACCCTTGGTATATGGGGCCGGTGCCCTACTCACTGAGTCACAGGCACCACCCTATTTTCTCATTTTGTGGATTGTTTTTTCAATCTTTTGATACTGTTCTTTGAAACAAAAAGTTTTAATTTTGATGATTTCCAATTCAGTTTTTCTTTGGTTGCTTTTGCTGTTGGTAGCATACTAAAGAAATGGTTTTGTAATACAAGGTTGCAAAGAGTCACAAGTATTTTTCATTCTAAGAGATTTATAATTTGTAAATGGGAGAAGTTGATTATGAAAAGGAAGTTGAGGCCCAGGGTCCTAGGAAGGTCTTGTAGGATTGGGCCTCTTACCTGAGTCACAGACTCACAGCATTCCTTATAGATATTCCTTTGTGTAATGAATGAGAAGAGAAAAGCAGGGAGAAGTAATGAAAAAGAGGAATATGACAGATAAAGAGAACAAAGGGGACAGGTAAGAATATTGGGAAGTTGTGGTAGAGGCAATCTAGTGTTCCTTTATCTCATTTTTGAAGGAGTTTGTCGGGGCCTGCAATGTTGTGTCTCTGCCCCAACCCACGGTCTCATTGGAGCTGGGACGCCAGGTCTCTGGCCCTGGCCCACTGAACTGTCTGGAGGCAGGCTGCTTTGCCAGCTTACTTAGAGTAGGTCTTGTTCAGGTCTTGGGTGCCAAAGCACCTTAGAAGTCACAGTCAATATTAGTAGGAGCGAGCATCTCAGCAGCAATCTCTCAGTAGCAGTCCTAGTAGGGGAGCACAGATCAGGCATCCTTCAAGCAAGAAGCAGAGCCAAAGGAGGAGCCCCAGCTAACTGCTCCTGAAGCTATTTATAGAAGTAATCCCATGGCCACCTATGCCACAGGTGTGGAGACTGCTAACCAATGATGTACATACTTCCATGCTCTCTTGTATCTCACTAGCAAGAACCAATGATGTTAAATCCCTTCCCCAATCCCTTATTGCCAAAGTATTTCTCACAGGTGCCTCCTATAGGAGTTGACAGGATGTACACAGATACCCCACATGTATGACTTACCATGTTTCTCTGGCTCCAAATCCACCTGGTTGTTCTTAGAGTTTTCCAAATGGACTGTATTCAGGGTGATGTCCATACATTTTTAAACCTGGGTGTTTAGTATTGTGGGTTATCTCAGGGTGCCTGTTTTGTAAATTAAGATTTCTTAATTATAGTTTCATGCATCTAGTCAGTGTGGCTGACCATTGTGGGTAATGCTTCATTTTGGTGAACACCTTTTTCTCATGTTTATATTCCTTCTATTCATATAGCAACATGTCAGTCCTCCAGACTCTATGAGCTCCATGTCAGTCCAAGACCCTGGTTTGTGTGCTAGGTAGTGGAGGCACCTTGAGCGGTCTGTCCACTCTAGTGGTCTATAGGCCCCTGGCTGGAGCTGTTGCACTTTCACAAGTACTGGGTGCTCACTCCTTGCTCCCAGAGGGAAAAATGCAACTTACAGGTGATATGCTGTAGGCTGAAATGGAATGCTTTCATTTGAGCATTATAGTTGTGAAGTATGACATTACCTGTGGAGGACGGGCTGTGAGGTGTCAGGGCCCCCACAGCTTGAGACAGTGTTCAGGGAGCCCCCAGCTGCTTCTCCTCCTTTAAAAACATTCTTTTCTACTCTGCCAGAAGTCACATAGCCCCTGTGTACTTTCCTTTTTATCTTGCCAGCAAGCACGTGCAGCTTTGCCTTCTTAAGTTAATCTTTACCAGATGTGCCACGATTATGTCATTTAGTAGCCTTGTTTAAGATACTATATAAATAAAGGTAGAACTACAGTTTAGTGCTGGCTTCAGTCTTAGCTGCTCCAGTCTTGTTGATTCCATCTTTGTCTCTTGTATATGTTTCTTGTGTATCTTATTTCCTCATTCCCCACCATTCCCACTTTGGTTCTCCTTTGCACTGGTTGGCAAAAATAATCATCTCCTGTCTTAGAAGGTGTTTAGCCAGCCTTTTCCAAGAATGGAGATACTTTTTTTTTTTTTTTTTTTAAGAGACAGGATCTTGCTCTGTTACTCAGTCTGGAGTGCAGTTGCAGAGAAGTACGATCATAGCTCAGTATAACCTTGAACCCTGGACTCAAGTAATCCCTCTGCCTCATCCTCCTCAGTAGCCAGTATTATAGGTATGTCCACTGTGCCTGGCTAATTTGTCTTATTTTTTGTAGGGACGAATGTCTTACCAGGTTGTTCAGGCTGATCTTGAGCTCCTGGCCTCAACTGATCTTCATGACTTAGCCTTCCTAAGTTCTGGGATTATAGGCATGGACCATTGTACCTGGATGAGATACCTTTTTTTGATATTGTCAACCTGAAATTGTTGTAGGGAAGGCAGACACTTTTCTGAAAAGTGGATTTTATTCCAGAACAGGTCTTTATCAGCTGTTTGTTGAGTATCCTTTGATGGGCCTGAACAGAAAGTAAATTTCTCTTCTTTCTACTTACCCATGAAAACTGCCTTGGGGATCTGTTCTTTCTATGTCTAAGAGGAGATCTCTGGAAAGTCCCATAGCTATCTGTTTACTCTTAAATAACCAGCCATCCTGCTGTCACTTCCAAGCAGTTAGAAACCTAATGTACTATATCAATCAAAACCCTATGCTCCAAAATACTGAGCTAGTTCTACTTCAAACTGGAACATTCATGGGTCTTGTCATCCTGCCAGTGATATGTATATGTGTATAATAGAATGGATGTAGTAACTCTTTTTGCCTTTCCTGTCTTCATCTCCTCCATGACTTGACCACTACTCTTGATGTAGTCTGCAGGGAGAGATGCATGGAGTTAGACTGTTGTTGTCTTCCTTCACATATTCATTTATCATTTCTTTGTGTTAGAGATGAATGGAGGATAGCACTCTGGCATGGCTGGCAAAGTTGTAATATGGATTTGAGGCTGTGAACAGAAGAAATCCTGATCTGATGATCCATAGACATATTTTGAACTTCCTAAAGGGACCCTACTACTAGCCTTTCCTAGGGCCAGCCACTAGACTCTCCCACACCTCCTAGTCTAGTGTTTTCAACCTTTTTTTTTATCTCATGGAACACTTGAACCTAAAGTTAAACTTCTGTGGCACAAATTATGTTGATCAAAAAAGTGAAAAAAAGAATATACTTACTGTGCTTTGAACTTCTTTTGAAAATAATTAATGATCTTTAAAATTTTTTGTGGCACACCTAAGATGTCCTATGGCACACCAGTTGAAAATCACAGCCCTACTCTCTCGTGACCCACACTTCTGTTAGAATCATCATTTCTCTGTGTGCTCCACCTTGATGCTTCCCTTTCAAGAGAACCTGAGCACATTCACTTTCATAGGTTTCTCACGTTGACTGGGGAAACCATAGACCTTTTTTTTTGTTTGTTTGATAAAATTTTATTTTTCCAAATATACAGTTGGTTGGACCCCATTCATGCATCTTCACCAACAGCTGGGGCATCTCTACCCTTGGTATTTCTGGTGTAAATTACCTGAGCTCTGTGCTTTGAAACCAGTTTGATAAGTCCTTTACTAAGGAGCTCCTGAAGGGCTGCCTTTGCATATGGTGAAAGTACAGTTCATTTTCAAGCCAGCCCCTTTTGCTGTATCTTCTGGCTAGGCATTTTCAGGCCTTGATTCCTGATTCCATTTGTTTGAGTAAGACATTAGTTCCTGTGTCCCACTAAGTGGAAAGACTACTCAAGCTTTCTGAAGCTCTTTGTCACTTGATTAAGGTTGTGGAAAGTAATTTTTGTCCCACCTTCATGAGCATGGAGAAAATACCTACCATTGCCCCTTTGGTTGGGGGCCTTTCAGAAGACTAACTATGGTTCCCATCACCCCTTTTAGCAAGAGTTGGGAATGTTGGGGATCTAACAAGGCCCCACATGAACCTTCCCTTCTCTTCCTATTCCTCCAACAAAAGACCACAAGAGCCTAGCTAGCCTCGTCCCCAAAACTTCACACCATAAGACCCTAGCTTCCAACAGGCAGTGGAATCTATATACCTCTTATGGTCCCATATAAAAAGAGGCCTCTAACAACCCTCTGTGCAGATGCCATCTTTAGCCTTCCCAGGCAGGTCTCTGTCCCTTTCATTAAACCTGGCCTCAACTTCTCTATTCTCTAGTCTCTGGGCACACACAGCTGCTGACTTTCACCTTTTTAAGGGGACAGAGATTGACTTTCTCTGGCCATTTCTTCTGCAGAGCAGCTCCTTCTGCATCTTCTCTTCTTAGATTAGTTCCTGCCTCCTTTTACCTGAAGGGCCTATGGGTCCAACTTCTGTGTGGACATTAGATTCCCCTTAAATACTCAAATGTCTGTGGCTATTTTTTGTATCTGTAGATGTGGTCAGTTCTTGCCCCAGCTTTTTCTTTTTTAATTTTTAATTATGGGCGCATAATAGTCGTATATATTTATGGAGTACATGTAGTTTTGATATAGGCATATAATGTATATTAATGAAATTGGGGCAATTGGGGGTATCATCCATTACCTCAGAAATTTATCATTTCTTTGTGTTAGGAACATTCCAATTCTACTCTTTTACTTATTTTAAAGTATGCCCTATTATTGATTATAGTCACTTAGATGTGCTACCAAATATTGTTAATTCTGTCTATCTAACTATATTTTTGTATCCATTACCAATTCCCACTTTATTTTCTGCTCCCTGCTACCTTTCCCAGCCCCTGGTAACCATCGTTCTACCCTCTGGCTCCAGAGAAGGATGCTGTCTGGTAGGGATTGGGCTGTCAAAATTGTGCTGTATTGCAACTGTGTAGGACTTGGGGATTGTGTGGGACCCAGCATGAGTTCCCTGACTGGAGCAGTGGCATTTCCTGTAGTGTCTCAGTTTGTTTAGAGTTGCTGTAAAGGAACACCTGAGTCTGGGTAATTTATACAGAAGGAAGTTTATTTGGCTCAGTGTTCTGTAAGCTGTACAAGAAGCATGGCACTGACATCATCTTTTGGTGAGGGCTTCAAACTACTTCCACTCATGGCAGAAGGCGATGGGGGAGCTGGTATGTATAGAGATCATATGGGGAGAGGGTGGGAGAAGGGAGGGAAAGGTGCCAGACTCATTTTTTTTTTTTTCCATTTTTGGCCAGGGCCAGGTTTGAACCCGTCACCTCCGGTATATGGGGCCTGCACCCTACTCCTTGAGCCACAGGCACCACCCTGAGACTCTTTTAATAACCATCTCCCCTGGGAACTAATAGAGTGAGAACTTACCGCATATACTCGAGTATAAGCCGACCCACGTATAAGCCGACCCCCTTAATTTTACTCTAAAAACTGGGAAAACTTAGTGACTCGAGTATAAGCCGAGGTGGAAAATGCAGCAGCCACTGGTAAATTTCAAAAATAAAAATATATACCCAAAACAATTACAATAATTGAGGAATCAGTAGTTTAAATGCTTTTCAATATTTATTGCTAAAGAAAAACTGTAAGCTAGCAATAACAACTTTAAAACTTTAAATAAAGTGCAGAAAACCGTAGCTTAACAGGTAATCAAGCTAAATCACAAAGGTTAAAATCCTTCAAAACTGGATTCCTCCTCCTCATCATCTGT
>CAUYPK010064025.1:0-16384 GCA_963574355.1 Loris lydekkerianus | reverse complement strand
TAGCAAATAGTGGTACATGTATACCATGGAATACTATGCAGCCTTAAAGAAAGACGGAGACTTTACCTCTTTCATGTTTACATGGATGGAGCTGGAACATATTCATCTTAGCAAAGTATCCCAGGAATGGAAGAAAAAGTATCCAATGTACTCAGCCCTACTATGAAGCTAAATTATAGGTTTCACATGAAGGCTATAACCCAACTATACCACAAGACTATGGGGAAAGGGCCAAGGAAAGGGAAGGGAGGGGGGAGGTTGCGGTGGAGGGAGGATAATTGGTGGGGTCACATCTATGGTGCATCTTAGAATGGGTACAGGTGATTGCACTAATGTACACAGCTATGATTTAACAATAAAAAAATTAAAAAAAAAAAGAATAAATCTCATGGATAAATAGATTTTTAAGAAATATTTTCATGGTTAAAAGAGATAGTTTCATTTATTTAACAGTAAGTTTCATTTATTGATCCCTCATATGGTAAGCACACCTAAACTCTATATACATTAATCTTTATAATTTTGTCAGGTAGCACAATTATTTTCATGGTTCAGTGAGGTTCTTAGAGATTAAGCAACCTATCCAAAGCATCAAGAGTAATGCCCAGGTTTACCACTTTTAGGGCCTATGTCCTAAATATAACATTTGTTCCTTATAGGGTTTCAGTACTGAGATTTGAATTCAACAACTATAATACCTTTGTATGCATAAGTTATGCATTTGAATTTTATAAGAATCTAATCATATATATATGTACTTTTTTTTAACAGAATCTCACTCTGTTGTCCTTGATAGAGTGCCATGTTATCATCATAGTTCATAGCAACCTCTTGGCTCAAGAAATCCTCTTGCCTCAGTCTCCTGAGTAGCTAGAACTACATATGCCTACCAGGACACCCAGCTACTTTTTTTTTTTTTTTTTCTTTTGAGACAGTCTTACTTTGTCCTCTTGAGTAGAGTGCTATGGCTTCATGGCTTACAGCATCCTCAAACTCTTGGGCTCAAGCAATCCTCTTGCCTCAGCCTCTGGTGTATTTGGGACTATAGGTGCCAGCCACAACACCTAGTTATTTTTAAAGACAGGGTCTCACTCTTGTTCAGGCTGGTATAAAAGTCCTGAGTTCAGGCAATCCACCTACCTCGGCCTCCAGAATGCTCACCTGGTGAATATAATCATCTTAAAATATCTGAGTGCTAAAATTTGCGTTGGGTAATTGAGCTTAAATTTTGAGTTGTTTCTTTACTATCTTCACTTATTGCAGCAAGATCTTTGTCAGGGTTCCCACTAGGCTCCTAGAAGCTACATATTTTAAAAAAAATAGAAGTTTTTTTTTTTAAGTTCAGAATATTTGTAGATCACTTTAGAAGGGTTGTCTTTCACATGTTGGTCACTTACATCTTCAATTTATGCTATTAGCATTATAGAAAGAATAATAATTTTTTTTTTGACCCACATTCTCTTATGGCCAAATTCTGTTATTAAGTACAGGTACAAGTCATTATTTTCAAAAGGAATTTCATATGCCAACTAAGCTAAGACAACATCAGTTAGTATTGGGCCAGACTTTGTCTTTGGAACCCCCTCTATCTTCCTGTGAGGTGCCCTTCTAAACGAAATCCTTTCCTGAGACTTTCTTGCTGACACCCTTTTTGCTTAGAGCACTGTGGGCACCCCCACTGCTTTGAATTTTCCCTACTTTCCCTCACTAAAATGCCTTTTTTTATTCCTGCAACACATATTCACTGACCATATACCATGTCTCAAGTATGGTCTCAGCCATACAATGCTGAAGGAAAAGACATGCTCATGGAGCATGCTCACTGCCCTCATGGAGTTAATGGTTAGGTACTAATCCAACAAACAAAACTTGCACACATCAAAGCAGCACTGCAAATGTGAAATGGTGCTAGGGATTTCATCCTGGGATTTGGCCTAGTCAGAGAAATCAGGCCAGGTTTCCTTATATGGAGGGATATTCAGCTGCAGTTTGAAGGATGAATTAATACAAGAAAGAAGGGAAGGGAGAGCTTTCTGGGCTAACTGCCCAATTCTCTCTGAGAATTCAGTCCTGAGGGAATGCAGTTGCCCCAGGTTAACCTATCACACACACACACGCACACACACACACCTGTAAGTTGCCTATGGACTGACTGTCTTGGTTTATGTGCCACCTTTGGTCCAGAGAACTGTGACTGGGTGAGGGTGTGCAGGGTCCTGAGGACCAACTGGGTATCTCCTCAGCAGCAAATGACAATTTCACTTACTGGAATTATGGCTGTAATAATTCATGTTGGGGACATGCTGTTGCCTCCAAGAAGCTTTCCTAGTTCCTCCAGGTGAAGTGCTTGTTCCCTTCTCTATTGTCTTCTTATATCTTGTACATGCTTCTATTGTTGGCTGTCCTTACTCCATAGATTTAGTTCCTGTTGTATGTCTATCATCCACCCCCCTAGGACAGTGACCTAGACAGTTCTAGTTTTCCTAGAACCTAGCATAGTGACTGCACAGTGACTAGAGTAAGCACTTAATAAGTAATGCTTAATGAATCTGTGACATAAACTACCACTGGAGTACTTCTCAAGAATGAATGAAATAAAGTACAGGAGAGTTCTTACTACTACTGGGGAAAGTTAAATGTACCTCTCCTTGGATGTTGTGCTTTTCTTTTCTCTACCATTCACCCTTTCAGCATGATTAGGGCATCACCCCCTATTATGGCATGGTAATACTTGGGGCATAATTCCATCAGGAGCAACACTACTCCCCTTAAATGGAAAATCTTAGGTGGGAAAGGGAGAGGAAATACACAAGCTCTTGGCTAACATGTATAAAATATCTTATAGAAAGTCTGGCATATCATAGGTACTTAAATATAATTCCTATCCCTTCTTTCTTGTTCTCTTACCAAGTCTCCCACATCTGTCCCATTTAACATTTCTGGGTTACATATATTTGGCATATGTGACATATGAACAGGCACGCAGTGATAATGAATATATGTCAGCCATGGGATGCCCATGCTCACACAAATACCTGTGTGGTATTTCAAGGCCAGCTCAAGCATGGGCATTTGGACTTGGATTGGGTGTGGAAATGCTATAGGAAATAGTGGGATCTTGTCTTGTAGCTTTGAAGTAATGATATAGGGGGAAATAGCACTAAACAAGCTGAATGGCACAAAGAGCAATCAATACCTTTTCTCAATCCAATTCTGTAATAGACCTGGTTTTTTTAGTTTTCTAATGTTGGCTCAATTCTGTGTATAGAGATTTCATCTATTTCTGAAGTGGTGTTCTTTGGTGAAGGAGGAATACAAAATGACTACTTGGTCTGGTTTTCATATCTCTCGTGTTGTTTTGTTTTATTTTGTGGAGTTTTTGTTTTTAGAGTTTAAAAGGGCTTCATTACACTACAATTTAGCTATGTATTTATTTTCTTTACTGCTTCCATTCTGCCTGAATTTAGTTGCCATAATAAATGTTGTTCTCCAAGCTGTGCATATATTATCCAGCAGTACTAGAGAAGAAAGAAAGATGTGTTGTCCTGAGAAGACTGCTGTTGTTAAACAAAGCAGCAGGTGTCTTGAGTCTGACTTCATGGGCTGATTAAAATATAGTGATTCTCCTCCTGACTTTGCCTTTCATTTGTTAGGCCAAGAATGTCGTTAGGAGTTCTGGGCTTCGAAGGAAAAATATGTAACCGGGAAAATATCTACTTTTCCATAATAGAGGATAATAATGTTCATCTTAGTTCACCAACAGCATATCCTTCTGGTGAAGAGCAGAATAATCCCTCTGTCTGTTTTCTCCTAGATTGTATTCTGGCAGCCACAATCCTCCGTGACCAGGAAAAGAACTGTATCCACTAGCTTCTTTTGGTGGTTGGACTTTTTCTCAGAGCAGAGTGTTACACACAATATTAATTTATTAAACAGAAGTGTATTGACCCAAGACTCCTCTGGGCCAGGTACTATACCTAGGAATGGAAAGATCCTTGAACTGCCAATCACTCTTTGGCACCACACATTTACAACTTATGCAAGATAGAAACAGCTGTGCATAGCTGAAAACAGCAGGGGCATGGAGCCAGAAATAAGAATAAAAGATAAAGTTTCTAGACACGGTGCCTGAAGCACAGCGGCTAGGGCACCAGCCACATGTATTGGAGCTGACGGTTTGAATCCAGCCCAGGCCTGCTAAGCAACAATGAGAACTACAACAAAAAATAGGCAGGTGTTGTGGCGGGTGCCTGTAGTCCCAACTACTTAGGAGGCTGAGGCGAGAGAATCACTTAAGCCCAAGAATTTGGGGTTGCTGTGAGCTATGGCACCATGGCACTCTACCCAGGGCGACATAGTGAGAGACTGTCTCAAAAAAAAAAAAAAAAGATAAAATTCCTGGATTGTTTGGATCTTAAAACCAGCTATGGCAATACTACAGGCAGGTGGGACATCTTGAGAGCATGAACTCTGTGGTATTCATCTTGGTATACCACAGAACCCTATTTGATGAATAGGGTTCTTGGTATAAGAACCCTAACTATTTGACGAATTATTAAGAAAATATGTCCAAGATGTGGATGATATCTTAATTCTAAGAACTAGTTCTTGGAATCTTTTTGGAAAAAAAAAAAGAAAGGATAATTCAAACATATAGATCTTATCACAAAACTAGCCTAAGCTTTAAAGTCCTTTGCTCACACAGTGGTTTAGAAGTTGAAGCTGAATAAAGTTTAAGGGTTTTTTCACATTATTTTTAGCCCATCTGAGAAGTAATTTCAAAGACTGTTATAAAACTGCTTTTTCTTTTTGCACTCAAAAATGGAAAGCATTTACTGTTTATTCCTCACAAGGTATTTAATCAACATTAAGCTCTAGTCTCTGCCCTAAGGAAATACACACTGTAGATAATGGTTTGTCCTCAGAAGGGAGGGGTGGGTGCCTCTCCTCACCAGACAGGGGCTGAATAGGCTTGCCAATCAGGGCAATGTGTTGCCTCTGAGGCTTATGTAGAATCAGAATATGCCAGGACAAGCACATGTCATATTTTTCTAAAGTTTTACTTTGGCTTCTTCTTAACTTGAATATAATTATTCAAATACTCTAACATCCTACCTTTTATTGTAGAAATGTAATAATCTGACACTTATTGTTCCTTGAGTATCTTAGGGTTAGAGGTCATAGCAATTCATCCAGCTATAAAGTAGCCATTTGTACAATAGGTTACATAATTTGGAAAACAGTTCCAGTATTTTCCCAGGTCTTACAGGTCTTTCAAATTCTTAAGAGGTTGCCTGCTTAATCCTAGTGATTTATCTGAAAGTTTTTTTGTAAAAAAAGAAAAAAAAAAGGTTTTTGTCACTTAGTTCTGAACCTGCTCATGAATTTACTTTTTTTTTTTTTTTTTTTGAGACAGAACCTCAAGCTGTCTCCCTGGGTAGAGTGCTGTGGCATCATAGCTCACAGCAACCTCCAACTCCTATGCCCTGACCTGTGGGGCTAATTCAACGGGGACCTAGGGTAGGGGGTGAGGGAGTGAAAAAGACAAGAGACACAAGGAACGAGAGCAAGACAGGATTCTGATCAAGCTCTGAAAACTTTATTTTTTAACAGCTATTTATGCTCAAGCAGAGGAGGAAGTGTGCTCGGGGATATGAGATATGAGAGGGTGGGGAATTCTCGGTAGCAGGTGTGGTAATCCAACAGTCAGAATGTTCGTTTCGCCTAGGGCAGTAACCTTTCAAGCACCTGACTTATTGCAGTAAGTTTCCATGGTGAGCTTGCTTTTAAGTTTTTTTAAGCACTCCTGGGACCAAGTAGCCAGGACTACAGGCACCCGCCACAATGCCCGGCTATTTTTTGGTTGCAGCCATCATTGTTGTATGGTGGGCCAGGGCTGGATTCAAACCTGCTTAGGTGTATGTGGCTGGCAGCTTAGCCGCTTGAGACACTGGTGCCGAGCACTTTTATTTGTTCGAATGAGTGTCTCTACTCCTCAAAAGACAGTTTCAATTCAATTAGATTTTACAAATCTTCACTGAGAGTTTACTGTGTGACCAATGGTGGGATTCAAAGAGGAAAAAGATATTCCCTTTCCTTAGTGTTGTGTTTCTTAACTGCAAGAGAGAGGGATGTGGATGTATGACAAAATCTGGGCAGTAGGTGTTGGGGGAGGATAAAACACATCTAACTTGAAAAAAGCATATTCAATATTGAAAATATATTTTATTTTGAAAACAAAAATACTTTATTTTATAACACAGATCATAGAAAGTAAAGCTTGGACAGAAATTTGGGACTAGTAATAATGTGTACAAGATGCAGAGATTTCAGAATCAAGGGTAAGGTTGAGGGTTAAGATACTTATGTTTATCAAAAGAAAGCATGGATTTTTATAAAGCTGAGAAATGCTACTCAGCCTAGTGGGATAGAAGAGCTATAAAGAGAACATAGTGGCTCAGCGCCCATAGCACAGTGGTTATGGTGCCAGCCACATGCACCAAGGCTAGCAGGTTCAAACCCAGCCTGGGCCAGATAAACAACAATGACAACTGCAACAAAAAAATACCTGGGCATTGTGGCAAGTGCCTGTAGTCCCAGCTAGTTGGTAGGCTGAGGCAAGAGAATCGCTTAAGCCCAAGATTTTGAGGTTGCTATGAGCTGTGATGCCATGGCATTCTACCCAGGGTGACAGCTCAAAAGAAAAAAAAAAAAAAATTAAATAAAGAGAACATAGAATGAATGCATTGTAAGTTTAAGAATAGTGTTTATGCAATGTGTAACAAGAAGACTGTAAGACACAGAGACTAAGAGTAGGGAGATAGGAGGTCCTCCCAGAGGTAGAGGTATTTTAGTTGGCTTTTGAAGGTTAGGCAGAATTCAAGTGGAGAAGGGAGAGGTGACCTGTAAGGCAAAGAAAACACCATGTTCAAAGACTCAAAGACTTAAAGAAGAAGACATACTCAGAAAGTGTAAACAGTTCTGTGTGGCTATAGGATAGGTCAGGAGGAATGGAAGGAGATAGGGTAGAAATAGTGCAAAAGGCCAGGGCATACTAATTCAGTTTTTATCCCAAAGACCCATGGTTTCAATCATAGCTCCTTATCAGAATCATCTCTATAGTTTTTAGAAACAGCTTTGAGGCGTAATTGCATACAATATACTGTATGCATTTCAGGTGTGTAATTTGATGCTTTGACATATGTGTTCAAATGTAAAATCATCACCATAGTCAAGATAATGAGCATCTCCATCACCTCCAAAAGTTCCTCATACCTCTACTTGATACCTCCCTCTCACCTCTTCTTACTCGTCCCATTTTTAGGTAACCGCTGGTCTGCCTCTGTCACTATAGATTAATTTATGTTCATACATGTACCCTTTTTTTGTCTGGCTTCTTTCACGCCACATAATAACTTTGACAGTTCATGTGTTGCTTGTGTATTAAGAAGCTGCCAAACTGTTTCACAAAATGGCTATAGCATTTTGCATCCCCACCAGCTGTAAGAGTTCCAGTTGCTCCACATCTTTACCAATTCTTGGTACAGTCAGTTTTTTAATTTTAGACATTCTAAATAGTTATAATTTTAACTTGCACTGTGTTTTTAAAATTTTTTTAATTGATGTAATAGGTGTGTGTATTTATGGGATATAATGTGATGTTTTGATATATGGGCACATTGTGTAATGATCAAATCAGGATAATTAGCATATTCATCATCTCAACATTTGTCATTTCTTTGTAGTGAGAACATGCAAAATCCTTACTTCCAGATATTTTGAGGTATGCAATGTCATATCATTAACTACAGTCATCCCACTATGCAGTAAGGAACCAGAACTTATTCTTCCTTTCTAATTATCACTTTGTACCTATTGACTAACCTCTCCCCATTCCCTTTTCCTCTACCCTCCCTAGTCTATGATAACACTGTTCTATTTACTACTTCTATTAAATCAACTTTTTTAGAATCCACATTGAGTAAGATCATATGATATTTGTTTTCTTGTGTCTAGTTTATTTTACTTAAACATTTTTCTCATCCACATTGTCATAAATGACAGGATTTCATTCTTTTTTATGGATGAATGGCATTCCTTTGCATTATGATTTTAATTTGCATTCCCTACGAACTAATGGTGTTGAAGATCTTTTTATGAGCTTACTTTCCATCTGTTTATCTTCTTTGGTGAAATGATAGTTCAAATATCTCCATATGGGTACTGGGTTATTTGTGTTCTTATTATTGAGTTTTAAGAGCTCTTTAGGTATTCTGGATATAAGTCCTTTATCTGACATGTGATTTGCAAATATTTTTTCCATCTCTGCGGCTTATGTTCTTATCTCTTAATAGTGTCTTTCAAAAGTTATTCATTTTTATGAAATCTAATATATCGATTGTTTTACCTGAAAAAGTAAAGTGGAGTTTTGTTTTTATTTTTTAATATTAATGCTATGGCCTTTTCCTTTCTTGTTTTTACTTATTTATTTGAGACCCAGTCTTGCTCTGTCTCCAAGGCTAGAGTGCAGTGGCATCATCAGAGCTCACTGCAACCTCAAACTCTTGGGCTCAAGTAATCCTCCCATCTTGGTCTCCTCCAGTGCTAGAATTACAGATGTGAACCAACCCCCTTTCCTTTTTTCCTTTAGATCCTCATTCAGTAAGTCTTAAAAGAAATCTTAGCATCTGTGTATTTATAAAGCTTCAAAGGCAATTTTGATATCAGCCACTGTTAAGAATACTGCATGAAACAACGTAGAGTGGTGGGATATTGTAATTATTTATTTGAATGTTTGTGTATTTGTTTAGTTACTTCCTTTCATTTCACCTTGTTCCAGGAAGACTCTAAAACAATTTACAGGGATCCAAGATAGCATAACTTGGATCAAAGTAGGTAGAAGAAATAAAAGGAAAGTGGGACTGAAGACAAGTAATGACACTAACACTGCATACTATAATTATCCATGCATGGACTCTGAGCAGGCCACAAATTTGCCTCCAACCTTTCTGATATTTCAATGTGCATCAGAGACAAGCCAACTGCTTAAAAGACATACTAATACTGAGACTACACATGAATTTCTCCAAAAGAACCTCATGGGGGAGAAACAGTGTCCTAGACAACAACAGCAAGTTTCAAAGGGAATTTTTTATAGTAACATTTAGTATGGGCTGATCATAATAAAATTAGATGTAATTCATTAAAAGTCATTTTTTGAGAGGGTTAATACAACAAAGAATAGATACCCAGCTCCCAATTGATCTAAATTGATGCAAGAGTGTATGTTAGACTATCTGGACTATAAGAACAAGTAAATAATCTTAATTTCAGGCAATTATCTATATTTTATCATAGACAGGTTTTTTTTTTTTTATTGTTGGGGATTCATTGAGGGTGCAAGAAACAAGGTTACATTGATTGCATTCGTTAGGTAAAGTCCCTCTTATCATACACAGATTTTTGAAAGTATTGATTGTTGGCTGTGAGGATGAACCCAAGATCATACTCTCCACTTTTCTGTGCTGCTTGTTAATTATATACCTATATGAAAAGAGAGAGAGCCGAGTTGGGGATTAGCATCCCTTTCAAAGACTATTACCTAATAGAGCCATCCCATCTCTACCAGAATGTCAAGGGAATCTCATATGTAGGGCCAAGCCCTTTTGGAGGCTTTAAAGCATGGAATTCATGTGACTTGTATTTTAGAAAGATGATTTTGGTAGCAGCATGTAGAATGTATTGAAATTAGTCAAGTAGCTAGGGAAGTTGGAGACTTTTAAAATAGTCTAGGCAAACAATTTAATGAAGGGTCTGCTCTGAGACCCTTGTAGTGGGAACTGAGAGGTGAGGATTCAAGAGTGATTTCAGCAGTAGAAGCAGCAGATGGAGTGATAGTTTGAAATGAGGGTTCAAGGAGAAAAAGGAATTGAAAATGACTCTAAGATTGTTCTACAGGGTGTTCAAAAGTCACCCCTAAAGTCACCATACATAGGGAAAATGGGAAATTATAGCTAAATGTACCTTTATTTACAAAATACTCATTACAAAAATTTTACAACATATTTACAAAAATTCTCTACATATTGGT
Source organism: Loris lydekkerianus (assembly GCA_963574355.1). Taxonomy (NCBI): domain Eukaryota; kingdom Metazoa; phylum Chordata; class Mammalia; order Primates; family Lorisidae; genus Loris; species Loris lydekkerianus. Next base: position 6,294 of record CAUYPK010064025.1, on the reverse strand, counting down.
CACCCCTTCATATAATTTCCCACTTTCCTTACATACGGTGATTTTAGGGGTAACTTTTGGAACACCCTATAGATTGGTCAACAGGAGGAAGGTGGTACCACTCACTGCAATTTAAAACAAAGGAGAATAACTGGCTTGCCCAAAACAATTATAAGTTTGGCTTTTGAGGTTTGGAGGTTATGTCTTTGAGCCCTCCACATGAAAACAGAAGTAGAACATTAAAAATAAAGCTCTGCAGCTCAGAAAGGAAGAGTGGCCTGGATATAAAGATTTGGGGACAAATGTACACACATAGGTGGTGGGTTGAAATCTTGAGAATAGATGAAATTACCTGGGGAGATTTTGTAGAGAGAGAACAGAAGAGAATGAAGTTAGAATGCTAAGAATAGGGAATATAGATGTAAGACATTTTCTAAAATATTCTTCAGTGAAAAAGAAAGAAAGAAAGGTTCTTTCTGCAGCTATTTCTTCATTTTAAATTTGCCCCATAATGATGGCTGATTTCCCTTGATTCTCAGTCTGATTTTGAACATTTTGGTCATGAACTTTTGTTACTGGATTGTGTGGCCTTTGAAAGACATTTTCATAATTTTTTTGCCCTATGTAATTTCTGACCTACCATTTCCTGGGCTTTACTGATCTTAGTTAAAATGATGGGTGATTTACTTTGCATTTAGGAAAGACATTTTTATTAAAGTAAGAAGTCTTTTTAATCTGAGGTTTAGTTTTTTTCCCAGACTTCTAATATGACATGTTATATAGCTGTATAATACACAAAATTAATGTGGACCCTAAAGGGCTTTTGGTAAATCAATATTCATCATGTTAGAAGTTAAAATTGTGAAAATTTAAAAATATATGTTAATTAATTCATTATACTTTAATTTTAAATAACATTTTATGTTATTTCTAATATAATAGTGATAATAGTGATAAAATATTTATCTCTAATAAAATAGCATATGTTTTAAAACAAGAAATTGATGGAAGTGACGTTTTTACATGTTAAATCTCTTTTAACATCAAGCTTAATAGAAGACAGCTGGAGTCTCTTATCTATTTTTTGCTGTCAATCTCTTGCGCTATTACCCGTCATGTAGCTACTGAAAAACTAGTGTGTAGTTGTGAGAATAAGGGTGAAAAAGGAAAAATAACCTATTATTATTGGTATTAAAACAATTTTGACCCTGTGCACTCCTTGATAGGACCTCAGAGATAGCCAGAGTTCCTCTGATCACACATGAGAGCCTCCATATTAGTCTTCATAAAGAAGCAACTTTCAGTTTTGACTCTCACTATTATGTTTGTTTTCTATTTCATTATAGCTCATTAAAGTCTGCTCTTTAGTACTTTCTTACTTCATTAGATTTAACAAAATGAAATTGGTGTTTCACCAGTAAAAAATGGTTGAATTCAGATAATTTGTTATACTTTTTTTTAGGTTTAATTTGGAACTCTTTTCCTAATTTCTTCAAATAATTTCCACTTTTCTTTTCTATGTTCATTTAAGGCAATGTGTACTCCTGTGAGTACAACTTAAGTACACCCTAGTTTTAATATGTTGTGTTTTCATAATATGAAACGAAAACAGTTTTGTTAAAACTTCTTCTTAGAAGCTTTATTTAGAAGTATATTACATAATTTCAAAACATTTAGTGATTTTCTAATTATCTTTTTATTGTTTATTTCTAGCTTAATTTTACCGTAATCTGAAAACATGTCCTGTGTGATTTCAGTTGTTTGAAATTTGTTTAGACTTTATGGCCCAGGAAATGTTCCATTTTGGTCAATATTCTATGTCCCCTTGAGAAAAACTGTATTTTTAAATCTATCAAATATTATAATTGCTACTTTAACTCCATACAAACTTTATAGCACAAGTATCATCCTGGTTCTTGATCAACACAATAGATTCATTACATGTATTTTTATATTACTACCTATATGATTCTGAGATTCCTTTTCCCAGTGAGATTGTCCCATTATTATTATTTTTATTGTCTCTCCTACATAATGCTGTATGCCTCTGTGTGTTCTTATCCATGACACAGAATTAGTTACCTTCCAGCAATGTGTTTTAGTTCTTTCCTGTCAACCCTGATAAATGAATTTAAACAAAGTCTGCAGTTGTGACCCAATAGTACAATGTAGCCATTTTACAAAAATTTGATGACAATTTTTAAAGAAGTATAAATATTTCATAGAATCAGAAACTCAGAGTAGTTCTTCCAGAACACCTCTGGGCTAAAAAGCCTCTGCAACCTACTTATTTGTACATAGTAGGGACCTGGCATGTGTTGCGAATGAATCCCACTAGTCTCTAGAACCAAAGGCCCCACCCTAGAAGACCATTGTTTCTGAGGACATCACTGTTAAAAAGCTGCTCCTGGGCTAAGATATTGTCCGATTCCCTGAAGTTTCTGTCTGTTTGATTAAAAAGAATCTAATTCAAGCGGCATCTGTGGCTCAGTGGGTAGGGCGCCAGCCCCATATACCAAGGGTGGTGGGTTCAAACCCAGCCCCAGCCAAACTGCAACAAAAAAATAGCCAGGCGCTGTGGTGGGTGCCTGTAGTCCCAGCTACTCAGGAGCCTGAGGCAAGAGAATCGCCTCAGCCCGGGAGTTGGAGGTTGCTGTGAGCTGTGATGTCACATCACTCTACCCAGGGTGACAAAATGAGACTCTGTCAAAAAAAAAATCTAATTCATCTCCTACATAATAGCTCTTCAAATCCATGTCTTCTTGAAAGTTTTTCTCTAAGCCAGTGTCCCAAGTTCCTTCAGTCATTCCTTGTGTTATTCAACGTGGTTTATTTCCTAGAAGAGGATTAAGAAGGAGAGCTCCACTAAGAGAAATACCAGGGTTCAGTGTTCACCAGTCTGGCTGCACATTAAAATTACCAGGACAGTTTCGAAGAAAACCTGACACCTTGTTCCACCTGCAGAGATTATGAGTCAATTGGTCTGGAGTAGCCAGGCATCAGTATTTTAAAAAAACATAACCAAGCAGCTTGATGTCTGTAGCACAGTGGTTATGGCACCAGCCACATGCACCGAGGCTGGCGGGTTCAAACCTGGCCCAGGCCAGCTAAACAACAATGACAACTGCAACAACAACAACAACAACAAAAATAACCAAGTGATTTAACACTTGATATTTTTAAGATATTAATTTCCCTTAAATTAATCTATAGATTCGATGCAACGCCTATCAAAATCTTAGCAGATTTTTTAAGTTGACAAATTGATTCTAAAACTTATGCAAATGCAGAGAACATAGAATAGCCAAAATAATTTGAAAAGAAAAATAAAATAACAAAGATGGAGCACTTATACTACCTGACTTAAAGACTTAAAGATAATGATGTGAAAATAGTTAGATAGTTTGATGGTATGGAATAGAGAATCCAGAAATAGGCCTACACATGAATGGTTCATTGATTTCCACAAAGGTACACAGCCAATTTATGAAGAGAAGTATAGTTTATTTCAACAACAAAGTACTGGACCAATGGAACATTTATATGCAAAGAAATTAACTTCAATCCATATCTCCTACCTAATTAATTCAAAATGGATCATAGACATGAATAAAAAATCTAGAACAATAAACCTTCTGTAAAGAAAAAATAGGAGAAAATGTTAATGGACTTAGGTTAAGCAAAGATTCCTTTAGGTCATACCAAATAGAAGATCCATTTTACAAATTTGATAAATTAGGCTTTATCAAAACTGAGAAATTTTGCTCATAGAAAGACACTGAAGAGAATGAAAAAGCAAGCCACAGATTGAAAGAAAATATTCGCAAATCACATATCAGATAATGGACATGTATCCAGAATACATAAAGAATTCTTGAAACTCAAAAATAAGAATACACACAAGAAAATAAACATACAGATAAAAGATTTGAACATTTTGCCAAAAACTATATTGAGATGGCAAATAAACACTGAAAATATGAGTCATTAGAGCATGCAAATTAAAATCACAGTGATATATATACCTGTATACACCCTAGAAGGTCTAAGATAAAAAGGACTAACCGCACCAGAGTTGAGAGAATATAGATCAACTGGCACTCTTATACACTGCTGGTGAAAATGTAAAATTGTTATAGTTGTTTAGAAAACAGTTTAGCAGCTTCTTAAAAACTTGTGTAATACATCCACCAAATGAGGCACACAACTAGGTATTTGCCCAAGGTAAATGAAAATGTATATCCATGGGAAAATTTGAGTATGATTGTTCATGGCAGCTTTTTTGTAATAGCCCCAAATTGGAAACAACCCAGATGTCCATGAACAGGTGACTGGATGAACAAATTAAGTATACATAAAATGTGAAATTACTGAGCAAGAAAAAGGAATGAATTGTTAATAGGCATAGCAAAATGGAGGAATCTCAAAATAATTTTGCTACATGAAAGAAGACAGAGAAGAGGCTCATGCTTTACAAATCCATTTACATAAAATTCTAGAGAACACAAACTATAGTGACAAAAGACAAATCAGTGGTGTCAAGGTAGGAGGCAGAAGTGGGACATCAAGCAAGTGTTAAAAAGAGACAACATCCAGCTACTGGGAGGCTGAGGCAAGAGACTCACTTAAGCCCAGGAGTTTGAGGTTGCTGTGAGTTGTAACACCAAAGCACTCTACCGAGGGTGACATAAAAAAAAAAAAAAAAAAAAAAAAAAAAAAAAAAGACAAGATGAATTTAAGAGTAGTCACAATCATAGGGACAGAAAGTAGAATGGTGGCTGCCAGAGTTGTGGGTAGGGAGAATGGGGAGTTATTGTTTAATGGGTGTAGAGTTTCAGTTTTACAAGATGAAAAATGTTGTGGAGATAGATGGTGGTGATGGTTGCAAAACATTATAATTGTTTTTAATACTTCTTTACTGTACATTTTACTTAACTTAAAATGGTTAAGATGGAAATTTTATACTATACATATTTTACCATATTAAAAAATTTTAAATAAAGGGAGGACAAGAAGAGATTTTTGTATTTGTTTTTTGAGACAGTTTCACTTTGTCACCCTGAGTGGAGTGCTATGACATCATAGCTCACAGCAACCTCAAATTCTTGGGCTCAAGTGATTCTCTTGCTTCAGCTCTGTTAGTAGCTGGGAATACAGGCACCCGCCACAACACCTGGCTAATTTTAGAGACGGGTCTCAAACTCCTGAGCTCAGGCAATCCATCCACCTCAGCCTCCCAGAGTGCTAGCATTATAGGTTAGCCACCAGGCCCAGCTTAAGATAGAGATTTTTTTTTCCCCTCCATTTATTTTTTTTTAATTAAATCATAGCTGTGTACAATAATGCAATCATGAGGTACAATATGCTGGTTCCATATACAGTCTGAAATATTTTCACTGAACTGGTTAACATAGCCTTTATGGCATTTTCTTAATTATTGTGTTCAAACCCTTATATTCTTCACTTAGTAAACTTCACCTGCACCCTTCCAAGATGCACCCTAGGTGTGGACCCACCAATCACCCTCCCTCTACCCCACCTCCCCCTCCCTTCCCCTGCCTTGCCCCCTTCCCCATATTCTTGTACTGAGATTGGGTTGTAGCCTTTGTATGAAAGCTATAAATTAGTTTCATATTAGGGCTGAGTACATTGGGTACTTTTTCTTCTATTCTTTGGATACCTTGCTAAGAAGAATATTTTCCAGCTCCATCCATGTAAACATGAAGGAGGTATAGTCTCCATCTTTCTTTATGGCTGCATAATATTCCATGGTGTACAATAGAGATTTTTGTTGGTGATCTATATGTTCACTGTCTTGATTGTGGTGACAGTTTCACAGGTGTATTCATGTGTTAAAATTTATCATATAGACACTTTAAAAAATAAACATGTACAGTTTATTATATGCCAGTTATTACTTAGTAAAGCTTTTTTTTTAATTTCCTGTCAGCTCTATTAGTATAAAAAGAGAATTAAGGAAGGGATCTTTATTTTCAGGCCAGTGAAAGATTATTATTATTGTTGTTATTGCTACTGGATTATTATTATTTTTATTAAATCATAGCTGTGTACATTAATGCGATCATGGGGCACCATACACTGGTTTTATATACCATTTGACATATTTTCATCACATTGGTTAACATAGCCTTCCTGGCATTTTCTTAGTTATTGTGTTAAGACATTTATATTCTACATTTAGTAACTTTCACATGTACCCTTGTAAGATGCACTGTAGGTAAAGCTTTTTTTTTTTTTAAGTAATGTTCCTACCTTGGAATACAGAAGTACAACAGACTTAAGATACCTATGCAT